>VDFB02080262.1:65951-193895 GCA_007258455.2 Sequoia sempervirens
TTGGGTCTTTTTGGCTTTGGTTTTTGTCTCTCTCTCTCTCTCTTTGTCTCTTTTTGTTGTCTGCCTTCCCAGGGATGTGCCCGTCTTTGAGCTTAAACTTGAAATTTTGGCTAAGTCTAAAAATTAGGGTTTTGGATCTTCTGGTCAGTTTGAAGTCAAATTGAGTGAGTGAAGTGAAATCTGAGCTTGACACTACATTCAGTAAGCTTCCAGCAGGTTCCCAGCAAAATTTCATTAAATTCTGACAACTTACTATTTTTAGTAGAGGTACCTAATTTGGACATTTTTCGTACTTTTGAAATTCCTAACCGTTAGCATCCTAGAGCACATAAGCTTACTTGCCATCAAATTTTAGGTTAGATCAACAACTTGCTATTTTTAGCGATCGACGAAGCCATTTTGGGGGGTTTATCGTAGTTTTGGTGCATGTCTGGAGAATATTTATGGGTTTTTCGAGACCTACGCAGTGATATAACATACAAGATGAGATGATAACTTTCAACAGTCTTCACTTCAGAGGCTATTTTTAGGGTTTGCATGTTGGAGTCTTCAACGCATGTCTAAATATTCTTTGTGGGTTTTGGGAGCTCTGTGGCAAGGTAACATCGCGGTGAATTGATCACTTTCGAGAGACTTACTATTTTTAGCCGTGCTTTCGCATGCCTCCAATTTCTTCAGGTTTTCACGGGTTTTGTGAGATCCCTCGGGTTTATTAGCTGACATGCACAGCGCATCGGTAGCTGATTGGTCACTTTTTCAGACACTTACTATTTTTAGCAAGATCACTCTGGCAGCTGCCCAGCACTTCAACGTCACAAACAGAGCAAAATGCAACAAAAACAGGGTCAAACTGAGATCATTTGATCGACATGCAAGTCAGATTAGGGTTTCTAGCTTCGGGACCTAAAATGAGGGGTCAAACGCAAAAATTTCCGAAAACTAATGTATCCCACCACGATCAGTATCTTTCAAGGAATCCACTGGTAAAATTTGAAGGCAATCTGAGCACTTACTATAAATAGTAAGTCATTTCTCAAGCAGGCTATAAATAGTAGGTCAACGCAAGGCACCAGTGCGACCAAGTCAATCAACCCACAAGGACCCCATGGAACAAATTCCATGTCAAACAAAGTTGCAGAAGTCCTGAAATCAAGCAGTTACTATAAATAGTAAATCACCTCCAAAAACAGGCTATAAATAGCAAGTCGACACAAGATGGTAATGTGAACAGATCAACTAGATCATGAATTTCAAATCAATTCAAGCTACAAAAGTGTGAAAACCAAAGGCTTACTAAATATAGTAAACAAGAGTCAAGGAAGCTAGAAAAGTGGCTAAGTCTTGGAAATTCCTACAGGACCCCTCATATGCGCCCAGCCTTGAGAGGAGCTCAAAAAATCAACTAAGTCAGGAGAAATTCCCTCTCCACACCTCAAATGCGCCCAAGGTGGAGGGAAGAAGTTGAGAAATTTTCCTAAGGCAAGAAAAATTCTTGTTGCCTAGCCTAGATGCGCCCATGTTGAAATAGAGGTGGAGGTTAAGAAAAAAGTTTCTAAGTCTTGAAGTTCCTCCAAACACCCCTAAATGCGCCCATGCTAGAGGCTGGCTTGGAAAAAAAAAAAAAAAAATCTAAGTCATGACAAGTTCCTGCTCAACCCCTCATATGCGCCCTACCTTGAGAGAAGATGAGGAAAATATACTAAGTGTTGGAAAATCCTGCAGGGGCCTTGAAATGCGCCCATGTCACCTAGCACTATGGAGAACGTTGAAAAATGGCTAAGGCAATTGAAATTCCACCTCCCCTAGTGAAATGCACCCAAGCTAGGAAGGCATGTAAGGAATTTTTCCTAGGGCGTTGAAGTTCCACCTTGATACTCCAAATACGCCCACCACACAAGGTGAAGTGGGGTGAAGAAAAGTTGTTAAGTGTTCAAAATTCCTCCTAGACCCCTCATGTGTGCCCCAAGTTGTTGAAGGTGGTGGCTTTAAAAAAAATGTTCTAAGTGTTGTTAGTTCCTCCTCACACCCTCAAATGCGCCCATGCTAGAAGTTGGCTTGGAGGAAAATTTTCTAAGTGTTGCAAATTCCTTCACATCTATAGAAATGCGCCTTCCTAGGGAAGATGAAGAAAAAAAAAAATTTAAGTGATGTGAAATGTCTTGACCACCCCTCTAAATGCACCCAGTCTCATGAAGATTAAATAAAATAAAAAATTTAAGGCAAAGCAAAGGAAGAACTACGCCCAAAGGAAGAAAAGTGAAGATAAACTTTGATGATGGAATATTTTTCTAAGGTACAAAATGAAAAAATTAAATGTACCCCCTCGTCTATAGACACATGAATTCTACATTTTGTAAGGGGAATTTTCTTCTAGGTATTGATTATCTTCATCGAAGAGATGATTTTGAAATTCTTCATGTCTTGCCGGAGATTTTAATATGGAGATTTTACTCGAGCACCTGATTATTGAAATTTTCTAAGTAAAAAATTAAAATTTTCCAAGTAAAAAATTAAAATTTTCCTAAGGCAAGGAAAGAAATGTTGTTGAAAATAAAAATGCCTTGACTTGTGAAATTGAAGTCAGATGCCTAGATGGTTTTGATTAAATTCCTGAGGAAAATAATCTTCTCAAGCCAGAGATGGATAAAATAGAAATATCAAGGCCTCAACGAGTGAAATAAATTTTTTTTTAAGGGAGCCATTGAACTTTTTTTTTCAGAAGGTGACTTTGAAATGCTAAAGTGAGGTATGCGTAGACGAGTGGAGATGAATCTTCTTGAAAATCTAGAAGGTCAAATATTCCAAACGCCAGATGCCAAGTGTTATAGCTGCCTGAGGAGGGAAATTTGAATTCTTGCAGTGGAGAGTGGAAATTTAATGACTCAGCCAGAATTAGCCTCTTCTAGAAATTCGACTTGGCTATAAGAATTGAGATGATTTTCATTTTCTTCATCAGTTGTTGAGTGCAAGCTGAAACTTAGAGGGTGAAGAAATTCGAAGCTGAGCTTTGAGGATGAATAAATTCGAAGTTGAGAAGTTGCTGAAGTAAGCTTAGGTCGAATTTCTTCTAAGTGTTGGAAGTTCTGCTGCTGCAAGGAGAATTCTCTAAGTGTTCAGAGGAGTTCGAAATTGTTGAAGGGTGTTGAAGGGTGTTTGAAGGGTGTTCAGTGCTGAAGCTTCTCATTTTCGAAAGTCAACTGGCAGCCTCAAAGTGATTATTTTTTCTAAGTTAAATTTCTAATGACTATTTTTTGTTTTTGCAGGATGGCTGAAGTAAGAACGACTGGCAAGGAAAATAATGTTGCATCCAGCAAGGCAAATACGTCCAGACAAGCTGTGATCAAGAAGCTGAGCAAGTCATTCCTGTCGGAGTCAAAGTTCTCTTCGAAGCTGGGCAAGTTGAGTGACACAAATTTAGGCTCTTTCAATTTGGAAGCTTTCAAAAGCCGAATGATGGGAATTGGAGGCCATCGTCCATCAATCACTTCGCACAATATTGTCAGAAGTGGACTTTATGCAGCTACTGGTTTTCCACTAGCAATTCAATGCCCGGAGTTAATCATGGAATGTGCTAACTGCTACAACCCAGAATAGAGGACTATTATTGCACCTGATGGCAAGTTGTTTGCCAACCTCACACCTGCGGCCATTGGTGAAGCATTTGGAATTCCTGCTTACAAGAAGATGATTTACAAAACGAGAGAACATGTTTAGCGAATGTATGCTTCTACATTTGACAGATGTGTTGATATGATAAACTCCCATTGGATGAACAAGCCTAAGCCAACTCGTACGAAGCTGCCAAAGCAGATAATTTCAGAGGACATAAAGCAAGAATATTGTGATTTGAGTATGATGCTCAGCAGAGTTGGAGGATGCCCCCAGGCATTCATCTTTGAACCTTGGATGTTTTACTACATCAACCTTGTGCTGGAAGGCAAGGAGCATATTGACTGGGCAGTGATGATCAGTGATAATTTGCATGAACAACTCGGAAGTTTGAGAACGAAGACATTTTACATGAGCTCATACATCATCTACATGTTGGCTTGTATGACAAAGTACAGAGGAATATCATACAAGGAGCCGATCGGGTGTGGCTCTCAGCAGTTCAAGATTCATGAGGCTTGTCCGCAGCTACACTTGACGAGCACATCTCACTACAAGAGAATCAATGACGCCTTCACCATGCACATAATGAGGTCACTACAACAAAGAACTCATCACAGGATATCAAAGGAGGCTTAGGAGTTGATAGAAAGGTACGGATGTTGGTTTATCCAATTTCCAAAATTTACTTATATCAGGCTGCAAGGGTTCTCTTCATATCCTTACAGGTTGCCCAGGTACCCTACGAACAGGATCTTGATGTTAGAAATATCTAGGAAACTCATTGCCTATGATAGGATTCAGAAGAAAAAGAAGGGAGGACTTGACTTCCTGATCATGATGGGAAATTCAGATGAAGTGTGTCCTTCACTGCAGGCAGCCAAGGAAGCTGAAAATGAGCTTCAGTTTTTCCACCTTTCTTACCACACTAGCAGACAGCATTATGATCCTCACAGGAATATCAAATGGATACTGTCAGAGGAATTCAGACATAAGGCAAATATTGAGGACTTCTGGGCGAGTGCGTTAGATGAGGCTAAAATAAGAAGGATTTTTTCCAGAGTACCATTGAGCATGATTAGAGAATGTGAGATTGTCCCAGTGCCAGACCAGGTTGATGAAGATGTGAATGTTTTACACCTAGATTTTGAGACAGTGCGGAGTACACCACTCCCACTTCCAAATTGGTCGGAGCCAGGGATTGCGGATTTGGATACACTTTGCATACCAGTCCTGATGTTCACCAGAGGATGGGTTGAAAGGCATGTGAATAGGCTTAAGAGCAGGTCAATTCCTCTTACTTATAACTTGATGGGAGATCATAGGTCGCCAACTACTAAAAAGAAGAAACAAGTTGCTCGAGCTCCAGAGTCACGAAGGAAAGAACCAGTCCAGCTAGAACCTCCGAGAGTTGAGGTGGCATCACCTACGCCATTGGAGACTCGTTCTCCAAGTATACAAGAGGTTTCATTGTTTGTTGGTCAGAGGAATATGTTGAATAAGGAGCAAGAATTATAGGAGGCAAATCAGCCACCTCGAAGGGAGTCTGTTGGCTAGAGTGTCAACGCACCTATCAAAGATAACCAGCAGGAAGAAGATGAAGAAACGGCCACAGATACACACTTCCAGCATGAGCTTGAGGCAACATTAGAGGATGACACTGTTACAGGGCAAGAGGCCCAAGGTTTAGGAGATACTCAGCCTGTAGAAGTTGGTGAGCCTCGTCAGGATGAAGTTAGAGAGGAGGTTCGTGAAGAAGAAGCAAGGAATGAGCAGCCATTTATTATTTCTGACCTACAGTAGGTAGTACCAGATTGGCTCAAAGTCAAGATGAGGAGGAGCCCCGTTGAAGAAACTGATCTAGCAGTTGAGATGGAGGAATTCCTAAGTAGGATCAGTACGCCTCCAACAAAGAAGAGAGCTAGGAAGTTTTCAAAGATTTCAACAGATGAGGATGGCTCTTGCACCCTTCACATGGTTGTGCCAAGGGTTGAGTGTGATCGAGATGAGGCTGTTCTAGAGAATTATGTGATCACCACCATGGAGTTAGGTCGCCCCACGAGAGCATAGATAATTGAGGAGTGTGATAACTCCTACCAGGCACTCAAGGACAGGTTGCTCCGAACTGAAGGCAAATATAAGAAATTGAAGAAGGAGCACAAGACATTGATTGGTTACGTACAACATTTGTCTCGTCCTTGTGGACAAGAGAATCCTACAATTGAGCTCCCAGCCGAGTTTCCCAGAGAGTCTATCAGCGGCTTGGAGGACTTGAGGAAGATGACACAGGAGGAGGATAAGTGGGTTGCTAGTGTTTGTGCTGAGACCGAAAAGTTTATGGAGGATCTTGCTCATGCTTATCAGCAGGCTTCTAGCATTATGGCACGGATGGATGCAGTTGATCAAGCTTGGGGCGATGCTCATATCTATCAGACCAAGGTTGTCCTTCGTTTAGAAGCTTTGATGCATACTCCCTTACAGACTTTGGTTGAGGGAGGTGTGATACAGGAGGGTGATAGCTATGACTTCACCGGTTGGTATTCTTCAGTTGTCACAGGGCGAAGATTCTTTGATGCAGCACAGGCAGATTCGGCCAGGGTCAGAAAGGCCATGGTGAACATTCTTGATGGAGTCCTGAACACATTGGAAGCTATCTTTGCTAGGAGGCTGACTTCTGAGGAGGTGACTGCTGATGGTTTGAGGAGTAGGTTGGCACCTTTCTTTTTAGAGGTGAAGACTTTCGTTCAAGATGACTTTGAGAACACCTCAACTTTCTCCAGCATTATCCAGAACACTCAGGATGCTTTAGTTGCTTGGAGAAAGTCTTGCACTCGACATAGGCAGGCAGTTATGGTGTTGGAGTTTCAGCTTGATCATATCCCGCCTATCTCAGTTTACGAGGTTGAGGCTGTGCTGACCAGGTTTATTGATTTTGCAGCCAAGAAGGAGAATGGAAACGCCTTTCTGGATGGTGACCTTCTGGATGAATGATAGTGGGCATTAATCACCTCTGCTATTTTGGGAGAGAGTGGGAATCTTTTGGTTCATTTATTACTCCACTCCTCTTTTTAGGGTTAGGCCTGACGTGGCACGATCTGGGCCATCCATTTGATTGTAATTTGAGTCGTCCGTTGGACTTGGCCAGCTATAAAGAGGGGCATCCCCCCCTCATTTGTACCTCATGAATTTAAGATCAGAGAATAAAGCAAAGAGACTAATAGTATAGTTGTGATAGCTTAGCATTAGTTTGTTAGCATAGTTTGAAGAAGGAAAGTTTTTCCTTTGAAAACTTTGTAAGAAATTGTTGTGAACACTCTCTCAATAAAAAGAGTTTTCATTGATGATGATCTCATCTTTTGTTGTGAGTAGCTAGCGAGATTTCTTCGTCCTTCTACTTCAAGTAGGGACTTAAAGTAGAGCAATTTTCATTTTCATGCATGTAATTAGTTGTGGATTGTGGTGTTTGATCAAGGCAGCTTCGTTTAATCCATTCCACTAGCAGCTTGTTGATGGTAAGTTTGCCTTATGTGGTTGACTGGAATACTCTTTAAGCTTAACTTCGGTTATGATTCACGTTTTGGCATGTGTCGTCGTGATGGTGTCTTTATGTTGAATTGTGATTTGAACATTCCTCACTACCCCTTTGAAGATTGCACCGACTTTGTAGAGGTTGTCCAACGCAAGGCGAAGCAAAGTCTGGTTGAAGCCTGTTGAAGTTGATCCCACATCCCGCTCTTAGATAGCACATAAATTTTCTAATCCCTACAGCCATTCAATTTAGTATATTTCCGGTTAGTATTAGGAAACTTGCACTTACCTGCCAAATCATTCAAACTACGTAAAATCCCCTTTAATCTGTTGTCTGTTGTTAGCTGATTGAACAATTGCGTAAGTCCCCTCATGAAAACAACATATCACAACGAACCAACTGAGTGTACTCATGGTAAGTTTGCCTTATGTGGTCGACTGGAATACTCTTTAAGCTTAACTTCGGTTATGATTCACGTTTTGGCATGTGTCGTCGTGATGGTGTCTTTATGTTGAATTGTGATTTGAACATTCCTCACTACCCCTTTGAAGATTGCACCGACTTTGTAGAGGTTGTCCAATGCAAGGCGAAGCAAAGTCTGGTTGAAGCCTGTTGAAGTTGATCCCACATCCCGCTCTTAGATAGCACATAAATTTTCTAATCCCTACAGCCATTCAATTTAGTATATTTCCAGTTAGTATTAGGAAACTTGCCCTTACCTGCCAAATCATTCAAACTACGTAAAATCCCCTTTAATCTGTTGTCTGTTGTTAGCTGATTGAACAATTGCGTAAGTCCCCTCATGAAAACAACATATCACAACGAACCAACTGAGTGTACTCCACTGCATTGAAGGAACCTTGGAGTTGAACGTATGATCTCTCTCACAATCTTAGCATACGGAATACTTTGATCAAGAGAGAATGGAGCAGCCGTTGGATACTTTATTCTGCTGTTTGGACTCACATCAACAAGTCCAGGCTCTCCATGACAAGGAAGCACCCTCGAAAGAAACTGATTCTTACACAGAACCCAACGTGCCTTCATGGTATAAATAATAAATGCTTATATAAGCCTTAAGGGTGGTTTCCAAACCATCACATCCTTTCACAAAGGTTGCATTTAATAATTATTTAAATAAATAATTATTCTTCCACCTTTTTAAAAGAGTTTTTATACATATTCTTTATTAATCTCTCTTTTAACCAAAGGATCATAATATCCTTTATTTTTCTATCTCCCTTTTAATTCTAAAGGGTTATTTCACAACTTTCTCCTCTTGGGAAAAAAGTCTCATAACAAAAACTGATCTCCATCACTAAATCTCCCCTTTGCCACTTGGATTGAATCTAAAAAATTCAAAATTCAAATTCAAATCTTGCTGACCTTTTCAAATGTTGTTGTGAGCTAATTGAGTGCACATTTGTGTGTTATGTTTTTAGTATATGAGGACATTCCTTATTCATTTGAAAATGTCTTAGGAGATAGAGGAATCATTAGAAGAGTATTCACATGAGAACATTATAGTAGGATCATAGGGCATCTTAATTATATCATCAATTTGCATCATTATCAATGCATACCACATGTTTCCCTGCTGTCTTTGATCATGTTTCATCATGGTTGAATTGGTCTACCTAGGGGCATGATTGAGGAGAACATGATCCTTACTTACCAAGTTTCCAAATGGTTTATGTAGACACTACCACAACTTCAAACATGGGTAAAACAAGGCAAGCTGAGCAAATTATAGTTATTGGATTCAAGCCAATTCACTTCTATGGACAAGTTTAGCTTTGTGTACCATATCATTTTGCAAGTGTGGAGATCAATTTCATAAACACAAATTCTAAGTTACCGATATGAGTATAGGTACAGATATGGGTACAGGTGCGGGTACAACGATACAGTAATTTTTTTCCCTTGGGTATGGGTACGAGAATATATATGTATGTATGTATCATGTATGTATATATACATACACATATAACATATATACATACATACATATACATACATAAATACATACATATGCATATACATTTAACAATAAACCATACCCAATGTCTCCAAAAAGCTAGCATTTCTCGTTACTGCACCAATTACCTACCTGTTTATATATGTATGTACCATGTATGTATATATACATACACATATAACATATATACATACATAAATACATACATATACATATATACATACACATATACATACATAAATACATACATATGCATATACATTTAACAACAAACCATACCCAATGTCTCCAAAAAGCTAGCATTTCCTATTATTGCACCAATTACCTACCTATTTCTTGCTAACTTACATAAAAAATTACCTTTTTTTTTTGGGGAACCCTTGGGTTCCCTTGGATTCGGTTGGGTTAGGCCCAGGGTCCTTCCCGAGCACCCTAGGTTCTGTTGATGTGGTTTTTGTGACCATACCAAACGGCAGAACAAAATAGTTTTGGGGCTACTCCGTTCTCTCTTGATCAAAGTATTCCATGCGCTAAGATTGCGAGAAAGTTCGCATGTTCAACTCCAAGGTTCCTTAAGTGCGAATAGACCCAGTTTGGTTGATGTGAATTGCTGTGTTCTTACGAGGGGACTTACATAATTGTTCAGATTTCTTGCAGTTAGCAGCGGGTATGTGATTTGAAGGGGATTCTTGCGCGTATGATTTGGCAATGTGGTTCCTTTCCTAAAACTAATCAGAAAGTGCGGAAAGTAAAAGGGGTTAAGGCCTAAGAAATTTATGTGCTACTCTAAATGCAGGATATGTGGAGCTTCGTTTCAATAGACTTCAACCGGATTTCACCTAGCCTCCGTCGGACAGCCTCAGCAAAATCGGTGCAATCTTCAAGGGAAATAGCAAAAGATGTTCAAATTATGAATTAACATGCATACACCATCAGAACGACGCATATAAGCATATAAATCACAACCGAAGTTAAACACAAAACAATCTCCAGTCGACCACACAAGGCGAACTTATCATCAACAAGCCGCTAGTGGTATGGAATAAAGCGAAGCTATCTCAATGAAACACCACACATCAAAGTAAGCTACTTGCATGAATTTAAGCTACTTGAATACGAAAGGAAGAAGAAACCTTGCTAGCATTTCATGACAAGATGAATTCCATCATCAATGAAAAGATCTATTATCATAAAATGTGTTACACAACAATCTCCTCAAAAGTTTTCAAAGGGAAAACTTTCTCTCTTCTCCAAATTATGCAAAATGCTCTACAATGCTACACTATCTAGCTCTAATGCTCTACTACTCCAATGTCTAATCTAATTCTAATTTTCTAATGCCTTACAAATGAGGGGGACTCCCCCTTTTATAGCTAGCCAAGTCCCAAAGGACGGCTAGGGTTACAATCAATAGAGTGGCCAGAATCGTGCCACCTCAGCCCTAACCCTAAAACTGCCGAATAGGAAGTGGTACATTAAATGAATCAAAGATTCCCACTCACTCCCAAAAATAGAAAATGCAATAAATGCTCCATATTGGTCTTCTAGAAGATCTTGATCCCGATGAGTGTGTTCCCATTGGCCTTCTCTAGCTCTTTTGCTGGCCGAGGGTGAGTAATAGTCCCCTCATCATCCTGTGATCCAGTCTTGAGTACATTGGCACTCATTGTCGACTCGATCCGTGGAGGCTGAATATCATCCTGTATCTCGGTGCTGATTCGCAATCTCGATCATTGAAACAAAGACACCTCTACAGCATGCTTGGAAGCGTAATGCTCCAAAGTGCTATAGCGTATTTCGTGGAGGTTCGGCTGAACTATTTCTTTCTTTACGGACTCACGGACCTTCCTTGTGGTGTTGAAGTCTGTGATCTCCATCATATTATTAAGTCAAGGCAATTGACCTGCTCTTCATCCTGTTCACTCCACATCAGCCCAGTACCTGGTAGATACCATAGCCGGATAGAAAAGAGTATCAATCAGCAACCTCGGGCTCGACCAATCTATAGGTGGAAGTGGAGTATCTCGAACAGCTGCATAATCTGGGTGAACAACATCCATATCCTCACTGACCTGGTCCGGAACTGGAACTACCTCACACTCCCTGATCAGAGTAATCGGCAACCGAGAAAACATTCTCTTCCTTACCTCAATTTCATCAACTGCATCAGCCCAATAATCCTCAATAGTGGCCTTATGTTTGAATTCCTCCGACAGAACCCAATTGATGTTATGGTGTGGGTCGTAGTGCTGTCGGCTTGTATGATATGAGAAGTGATAAAACTGAAGCTCACTCTCAGCTTCTCTAGCTACCTGTATCAAAGGACACACCTCATCCGAGTTGCCCATCACAATTGGAAACTCTATCCCTCCTTTCTTTTTCTTCTTTTGAATTTTGTCAAAGGCTAGCAACTGTCTGGATACCTCTAGCATTAATATCTTATCTGTTGGGTACTTAGGCAGCCTATAAGGGTATGAAGAAAATCCTTGCAACCTAATGTATGAAAATCTCGGAAACTGAATAAATCAGCACCCATACCTTTCAATCAGCTCTTGAGCATCCCTAGAGATTCTGTGATGTAACCTCTCCTGAAGCAGCCTCGTGATGTACATGGTGAATGAATCGTTGACACATTTGTAGTAGGTTGTGCTCGACAGGTGCAACTGTGTACACGCCTCATGGATTCTGAACTGGTGGGAGCCACAACCGACGGGCTCTTTGTAAGAAATCCCCTTGTACTTCGTCATTCGTGCCAACATATAAATGAGATAAGAGCTCATGTAAAATGTTTTAGTCCTCCTCAGGCTCAGGAGCTGCTCATGTATATTATCGCTTATCATCTCGGCCCAATTGACATAATCCTTGCCCTCTAGCACCAGGTTGATGTAATAAAACATCCAAGGCTCAAAAATGTAGGACTGTGGGCAACCACCAACCCTGCTCAACATCATGATAAGATCACAGTATTCTTGTTTCAGGTCCTCCGCTATGATCTGTTTTGGCAACTTCGCACGAGATGGCTTTGGAGTGCTCATCCAGTGGGTGTTAATTGTATCCATGCATCTCTCGAAAGCAGAAGCGTACATCCGTTCCGCTCGCTCCCTGGACTTGTAAATCATATTCCTGTGCACCGGGATCCCGAAAGCTTCACCAATGGCGCCGGAGTAAGATTGGCAAGCACTTGGCCATCTGGTGACATGATCGACCGGTGTTCCTTCTCGTAGCAATTAGCACACTCCATTATCAACTCCGAGCACTGTATAGCTGGCGGAAAACCAGCAGCTGCATATAGCCCACTTCGGACGATGTTGTGCGAAGTAGCTGAAGCCCGATGACTTCCAATTCCAAACAGCCTGTTCTTGAAGGTTTCTAGGTTGACGGAGCCCAGGTTAGTGTCTGTCAACTTGCCCAGCTTTGAAATAAACTTCGACTCTGGCATGAACGTCTTGCTCAGCTTCTTGATCATAGCTTGTCTTGAGGCACCATTGTCCTTTCCAGTTGTCCTCGCTTCAGCCATCTGCAAACAACAACATTCATCAGCAATTAAATTTAATAAAATAAGGCATTGTATAGGGGCTGCAGTCGAATTCTAGAAGCTGCAATAACTCTCGTGTTTGCAAACCTCAGCTTCTTCTCTTGAATAAGTTCGAATTCCAACACTTAGAACAGATTTCTAAGTGAACTTTGATGACTTTACTTCACTATCAGCAATCAGCAATTTAAACTTCTTAACTTCGTATCAGCAATCAGCAATCTCACACTAGCAAGTTCGTACTTTTAAAGCTCTCAGCTATTTACTCAATACAAGGCATCCCTTCAACTGGCAACTTCAACTTACTTAACAAATCAGATTTCAGCCTCAACACTAGCAAAGCCGTACCTCTCACAAGCAACTTCAATCTTCAGCAAATACTCCTTTAACCAGCAATGGCGTACCTCCTTTAACTGCAAATTTGATCAACCTTCAAGTGCGCCTCTTCAGCAAACTCGACTTCTCAGCAAAATTCAAATTCCTTCAAGCTCTCCAGCAACTTAAGGCGTCCTTTCTCAACTTAGCAACATTCAGATTTCAAACTCTTCAAGCAACAGTTCACTGCAACAGTTCACTCTCAGAGCAAGTTCGCCTTCCTCAGCTGTGAAAACAAGTGAAAAACTTGCTCATTTTATAGCTAGAATTCGATTTCTAGAAGAAGTTAATTTTAGCCAGTGCCATTAAACTCCACTACTCCACTTCAAGAATTCGAATTTTTCCCTCTCTGGTGCTTCTGACACTTGTCTCTAGTCGTCGGGAATATTATTCTTCTAGAAACTTGACTTTGACTGGCGTTTTTGAATTCCTTCTCGAAAAAATTAATTTAAATTCATCACTTTTTTACTCACCAGCCGGAGCTCTGTTATTTGAAATCGAATTCAACTTTTCTTCTGCTCTGGAAAATTCATATTCGACGAATTTAATCAAAATTATCTAGGCAACTCCCCTCAGATTCATCGTTCGAAGAAAATTCACTTTGAAAACACATTTTATTCACTTTTGCCTTAGAAAATTTAAAATTCTCCCTTAGGAAAATTCACAATTTGAGCACTGATTAAATTCTTCACTGAAAAAGTGTCGGCGAAGCTTGAAAGACTTGGAAATCCACCATTCATCACAAACGTCCAGTACCCAGAAGAAAATTTTCGTCAGAATGTCTCAAATTCATGGGTACCCAACGAACGGGTTCATTTAATTTTTCAATTTTGAACCTTAGAAAAATGTTATTTTCATCATTTAAACTCGTTCTTCGCCTGTGATCACCCTGTGTTGCTCCAAACTGAAGAACTTGAATTCATCTTGCATTTCTGACTCCATCACTGAGAAAAGTTGTTCTTGCCTCACAGAGAAATTTCACCACTCTGATCTCAAGGCGTATTTTCCAAGGGAAAATAATTTGCCTTAGAAATATTTTAAAATCATCTTGCATTTTGAGAACTTTGCCTTAGAAAGTTTTTGATCATCTACCAGCGAGAGAAGTATCATCTTCACTTAGAAAAAATTTTATTCGTCAAGCACGCCTTACTTCTCTCTTGCCATTTGCATTTCACTCCACACTTGGAAAAATATTCCAACGCCTAGGCAAATTTTTCAACACTTAGAAAATATTTTATTTCCCCTTGAGGCGCCTAGCACACTTAAGGAAAAATCACGCCTTAGCAATTTTGTTTTCACACTTCACACTTCACCCCTAGGCGCATACTTAGCACTTTGCTTCCACCACCTTGAAATATACACACATCACTCTCAACGCCTTAGGAAAATTTTCCAACACTTTATAACCTTAGGCGCATATCACACTTGAAGAAAATCACGCCTAGCATGCCTTAGAAAATATTTTAACACCTTTGAAAAATTCTCTAACACCTTGAGCGCCTAGCATTTACACCTTTCACCATGCGTTGGTAATATTCTTTACCTCAATTACCACCTTAATTACTTTTCACATCCAAACATGGGCACATTTCTATGTAGGAGGAGGACAGACTTGCCACCACGCCTTGTGACCCTTCATCTTCTACGTTTTTGTCTTCACATGCACAAGTTTGGGCGCATTTTGCCTATAGAGGAGGACGAGACCTTTGACTTTTTTACTTTCTTTCCCCTTGGGCGCATTTTGATGTGTCTAATGGATGAACGCCTTCAGGTGACTCTTCGCCTTCCAAACTTTGTCCTCACATGCATGCATTTGGGCGCATTTTGCCCCTTGAGGAGGATTAACACGTTTGACTTTGCTTTGACTTACTTGTGTTTTGGGCGCATTTCACCCCTGCTACAGGATGGGCGCATTTAGGAGGGGGTGGCGGATTTCCTCATGCCTTAGAAAAATTCTCAACTTTTCTCTTTCAAGTTGGGCGCATTTTGCCCCTGCTGCAGGATAAACATCTTGGACTTCCTTTGACTTTTCCTGCCTTGGGCGCATTTTTCCCTGTGTGAAGGATGAACTCACACTTAGAAATTTTTCATGCCTCTAGCTGAGATGGGCGCATTTTGCCAGGCCTGCTGGACGAGACTCCAGACTTAGACAAAATTTTCATCATCCTTCGCCAGTATCGTGCCCTGCTATTTATAGTAAGTTCTCTGAATTTGCGCCTCTGAAGCTCGAATGGCCTGAAATTTTAAACATAGCTTCTTCATAACCTTATCAACCTGTCGGCACGCCATTTTTAGTCACCCCTGCTATTTTTACCTTTTCGAAGGTGGCTTACTATAAATAGTAAGCTCATGTTTTTGATAGCTCCCAAGCTCCGATCGAGTTGAAATTTGAATGAACGCTCCTCACCGTGACCTTACTGCCGACACTGCATGCACTTGATTTACTATTTTAGCATGTTTCCAATTTGACCACTATAAATAGTAAGTCTCGATCGACTTGAAATTTCACCGCCGGATGCTTTGAAGGGATTTCGATCGCGGTGGTTTACGGTTTGAAGATTTCTGAGTTTTTACGCCTATTTTTAGGCTCCGAAGTTGGAAACCCTAATTTGCTTTGCATGCATACCAAATGAACTCGGTTTGCCTTCGTTTCTGTGGCACTGCGATCAGCTCGTGAATCTGAACTGCTGGGAGGCGGCTGCCGGGACACACCTGCTAAAAATAGCAAGTTCCTTACTGAGTGAGAATCTCCATTTGCATGTCACACCATCGCGAAGCTCTCGAAAAACCCATCAGGAATCACCCGACATGCAAAAGAAACCTCGACATGCAAACCCTAAAAATAGCCTCGGAAGGCTAAATCCTGAAAGTAGTCGTCTCCAACTTGCATATTACATCATCGAAGGTCTCGAAAAACCCGGAAGGAATATCCAGACATACAAAGAAAAACTCTGCATCTGGACCTAATTTGTGAAGCGGACTGCTAAAAATAGTAAGTTGTCGGTTTTCGCTCAAATTTTGCACATGAGTAGCCTGATATGTTCCGAATGCAGTGTGATGATCGGAATCTCAAAATAGCTGACGAACTGCCCTGAATTTCACACTTACTAAAAATAGTAAGTACCTCAGAATTCGATGAAAACTGGATGGAAGCCCGCTGGATGTCTGCTGACAACAACGTTAAATTCAATTTTCAATTTACTTACTTTACTTGACCTTGAATTGACCAGAAAAGTTCAAAACCCTAATTTCAGACTTGGCCAATATTTTCGCGTTTAAGCTCAATGACGGACACAACCCCCCGAAAGACGGACACCAGAAAAGAGACAGAGCGAGAGAGGGAAGAAAACCCAAGCCAAAAGACCGGAACGGAGCAAAGTTAGGGGGTCCCCATCTTGAATGGGGCGATGTGTGAAAAGGTCACAACAGGTTCCCTGTGAGTGCCTGGACCCTGGGAGAACCCAGAGAAGAACCAGCAAAGAACCAGGACCAAAACCATACCCACATGAGTACGGGGGGCAAAATAGAAGAACCCGATAACAAAGCATGAATTTGAACCACAATAAAGAGTAACCATTTTACAAATTCTGAAGCATTCGTTTGACCAAACCCTAAAATTTTAACATATTGATGAATCAATTCCTAATATCTCCAACTACATATTCTAACATAATTTTTTTTTACTAAATATTGTATTTAATATATTTAAATTATATAATTAATTCTGGATTTATTATTTCAATCCTAACTTATATCTAAATTAATTGTTTATATAATTATCCTATATATTTAATTAATTGAGATATTTATGTAAGTGTAATTTATTTCCCCACAAAAAACAAGGAGTGATGTTGAGGTTTAGGAGTCTACACATCATATTTGTAGCATTTTAGATGGCATTGTAGCATTGTAGCATGTTTCAAATGGAGGAGTTGCGAGGACTAGCGAAGCAAGTGATAGAGATTGAAGCATAATCTAGCATGATGGCACAATTCATATTGCATAATGAAGAAGACTTTCTCCATTGTATTTAGGAATGTGTGAACAGAGAGACATTGAAATATTGGTCTCACAAACAAATGCCATTCTTATAGTTTTGAGGGTGAAGTTGCTTTTTGGGAGAGTGAACTTCCAAAGTTGAGCTTGAAGTGTGGATTCCTTAACATTCCTTGTTTTGGCATTATTGTAAATCTCTATTACCATGTTCTCCCAAATTGCCTCGTGTCCTTGTATGGGTTTGGTATGGGGCTAAGAACCCACAGGGAATTTAGGGTGCTCGGGGTTTGGTATTAGGCCTTGAAAATGTTGTCCAACTCATAATGAACAATGCTAAAAATTGTAGGGCAGGAAGTTTAATAGTGGAGGGTACATATGGGCATATTGTTTGGTACACACAAACTTGTATTGGGGGGGTAAATTTATCATACTTGCGTACTTGAACCTCAAACCCATACCTAAATTTACCATACTAGCATACTTGAACCTCGAACTCATACCCATCCTTGTACCTAGACTAGCAACTTAGTTGTAAATTTGTTAAGCATTGGACCCTTGCAATTGGGGCATTGGGGTGTTAGGTATTGATTACTTAGAATCCATGTAAAATTATGTGGAGCATTGGAAAGCCGAAACAACTAAAATGTCGGTAAAAGAAATCAGTAAGTTTGGAATTACACATTTGGGGTATTCCATTGCAAAGAAACTTGTTTGGTACCTAGATTTCAGTCTCCTATTAATGCCTAAGTGACCTCAAGGAGAAAGGTGGGTACAAAGGGCACCAAAACATGATAAGAGGTGTGGGAGAGTGTCGTTATGAAGCAATGGAATGGAGTAGCCATAAAGTAAAGGAAGCGCAAAGACTCATAACAATACTTGTGCCCAAATGGTTTCAAAGATGTTGATCGCTGCACTTTGCATGATGGCGTTGTTGGGTGCAAATGTTGTGCTTGCACAAGAGAAGGGAGATGGAAACAAAAAGGGAAAGGCATTAATTGCCATTTTTAAATTGCTTTACGCACGACAATTTGACTAATGGTTGCTTCATAATTTTATAGGTTTGTTGAGTTAACAAGCTATACACTAATTTCATATTGATTGAGCCTCTTTTTGCGATTTGTCTTTTCATTGGATAAGCAATTTGAAGAGAGCAAAATGGAACGACAATTGTAGAGGTCAGCTTCTTCCTAGGTTCGTTATTTTGTGGCGCGTGTGGAACAAATCCAATTAGCACATGTAATCACCAAAACTATAGGAAGTTACACAATAAAATATTGTGCATAAAATGAGACTAATGTTTACATTCGCAACACATTGCAAAGGATTGGCATTCCACATGTGTTTTAATATAAAATAATTAGCTTTGGAGGATCATTCATGTGGATCCTTCATTCAACACATACAAAAAATTGTCTAAGAATGAAATAAAACACAACAAAAAATAATGCCCCACATACGTATTTTGCACAAACTATGACATTAGCATAGCACAAAGTATATACATATATGTATGCATAAATATACCCATGCATACGTGTTTTTTTAATATTATATATATGTATGGACCCTTACAACAAAAGGAACAAAACCATTAAGAAGAAATGATAATACCAAAAAAATTGCCTAACCCCCATAACAACTTTGAACAAAAAATTTTAATCCACTACCATTGATATCAACCCGACCAAATATTTGTTTAATTATAGGCAATAGTCTCACTGAAATTATAACATTATGGACTAGGAATGAAAGCTCTTATTTTGGCTCAACTCTTACCATATTTCAAAAGTATGGTAGAAGATACAACAATAAAGCTTAAATGTATTACTTAAAGGCAAACAAATGCCTTAGCTTCTTTAACTTTTCAATAATAATATACTTGCTATTTGAAAGTTATTGTAGACTTGCATCACATATATGTGTGAATTCAAAGGCAAACAAATGCCTTAGCTTAAATGTATTACTTAAAGGCAAACAAATGCCTTAGCTTCTTTAACTTTTCAATAATAATAATATACTTGCTATTTGAAAGTTATTGTAGACTTGCATCACATATATGTGTGAATTCAAAGGCAAACAAATGCCTTAGCTTAAATGTATTACTTAAAGGAAAACAAATGCCTTAGCTTCTTTAACTTTTCAATAATAATATACTTGCTATTTGAAAGTTATTGTAGACTTGTATCACATATATGTGTGAATTCAAAGGCAGGTTTTTATATTTAGCTGAAATTGACTCAAATTTCTACTCACTTGTGGGATTGACAGTATAGGAAGTCAACATGCATACTTTACTCTGACTTGATTTTTCAAATGGTACAATGCAATTTCAATCTCTTAGCTAATGCCTGAAATGCTTAAGCAGGGATCACAATCACTCCCTGATTCATTATCACAATGATGATACTCATTTTGTATGTATAATCTTAATACTTATCATGTTTCAAATAGATAGCTAAGAACACATTAAAAGCACTACTTAATCATGTTTCAGTTGGATAGCTTAAGAGCAATAATCACTGTATATAAAATTGATTAGAAGTTTATCACCCTTTTTGATAGAAGTCAATAATTCAGTAAGACAACTTGAAAAATTATAAGCACCATATACATATGGATAGCTTAACAAAAAATTTAATTAAATTGATAAATATACACAAACTAAATCAATAGTCCCTTTAAAAGCTTTGAACTCCAATGTATACAAATAAATAATTTTAAAAAATAAAATCTTAAACCATTTTTTAATTTCTTTTAACGCCACTCCTATTTACAATATCTGTTAATATTCCTAACAGTAAGGATAAATAAGACATCTTAAAATGAGTGTACAGGACTATATTGGACTGTGCAATATTTAAAATGACTATGTACACTAGGAAGTTCTCAATAGCAAAACTTGTGGCCAAAGAGAACATATAGGTTCAGGCACTTCACTCAATACTTGGAAAATGACTTTCTCACCTTTGCAGGTTTAGCATTGTCAAGGAAAAGTGTTTGACTACATTTGTCTTTGCTAAGCAGCTAAACAAAGTAAGAAATAGTGTGACGGTGTTTGTTATCCACACACAAAGAGCCTGCTTTGTTGCATCGGCAGCAAAGCTTCGACTTTGTTTTAACTCCGTTTTTCAACTTTTAAAATTCAGAGTGTCTACGGAAGTGAAAACCTGGGAGGTCAAACATATTCTAATCAAACATTCTGGACCTGCTATGTGAAGGACCAAAGCAAAGGAGAAGTGCACATCAAACTTGAATAATTGTTAGGCTTAGATGTTGTGGCTGAAGGGGAGATGTTAGATACCAAATGATATTTCTTTTTACCAACTTGATTATTAGTTATATAATCTGAAAGATCAGATTATTTAAAATTGCAGAATAGTATGCCTACCAAAATTTGAACCCAGGTCATCATTCTTCATGGAAGTTGCTCTGCCTTACCACAAGGCAATGGCTGATTGGAACATAGAAGCCATACTTATGACAGAGTGGAGAGGTAGACTGTTGACCTGGCAGCATTCTGTTGTACTCACTGACATTATTATTTAATCTTTTTTGTGATTCTTTGTTTTACCTGCTTATTATACAATGCATACCTGTATACAAATATATTTTTATATAACTAATTATGTATTTTAGCTATACTATAATTAAAGAACATACTCTTACCATGGAAAGAACTATGATTATAAATTATAAATTGTGGAGGTAGGCCAACATTCTATACCATCACATAATCTTATAAAGTATTAGCTAATGAATCTTTCCATTCCTTGCTAACTATTTACTTTCTTGGATTTTCCTGCCACTATATGGTACAAATTGATGGGTCAATATATCAACACTGATAGGTGGATGGCACACTATTTATCGAAGCTTAGTTGTAAATTTATTGTAAATCACCCATCATTCAAAAATAATTAAGAGAAGGTTGTATGGGGCAATCAAATTTACATAGTGTGAGAATCTGGGAGAGTTCAAAGTTGATAAGAAACCTCATTAAACCATACAAAACATACATACTTTTAAATTGGTGTATATCATTAATGTAATTATGCATGATATACGTAGTTTAAAAATATCAACCATATAGTTTAAACATACATACTTTTAAATATTTAAAAGTAATCAACCATATAGCTTCCATACTTTTAAACAAAGGGCACCATATAATGTTGTAATTGTATTTAATCAACCTTCATTAATACTGTATATGGAGAAGGTTGCAATAGTCTCCACATTTGTAATTGTATTTAATCAACCTTCATTAATACTGTATATGGAGAAGGTTGCAATAGTCTCCACCATAGTTGGCATACTCGCAGGAAACTCGGCGAGTCTTGAAAAACTCGCGAGTTTTTTTCAGAAACGAGTTTTTGCAGAGTTAACTCGCAGAACTTGAAATTCGAGTTTTTTCGAGTTTTTGCAAAAACTCGCGAGTTTTTAGTGGCGAGTACTCGCCAAAAACTCGCGAGTCCGAAGGAAAAACTCGCCTGCGCAGGAATAAAGGCTGAAGACGTCTTTTAATAAGTTCATTTCATTTCAAAATCACTTGATACTTTGTGTGAGGAGCTAAAACCCCCCCCCAAGCAAGGAGATATCATTTCCAACGATTTTCCATCGAGGAGAGCGGATTCAAACGCCATTTTGTGTGGATTTTGAAGGGAAATTCGATTCACAGGTAGGGTTTTTGTTTTTGTTTTTTGTTTTTGATTAATTAATTTCTTTCATTCTTCTTGCAAAATACTCATTCCAAATTGAAAAAAGACATGATAGAGCACAAAGAAACAATTTTTTTGCATTTAGAATCCAAAAAACAAGATTCATCACAATTTTTTGTTGATTTTTGCTGATTTTTTTCATTTTTTTCACTATTTTTTGAAATTTTCAGACCTAGGTTCATTTTTTGTGTAGAATGATATGATTAGTTAATAATGTTAATTGATAATTCATTTAAACACATTTGTATCAATTTAAATCAAATTTAGCTCTAGATTTTTGAAGTTTTAATGATTTTAGGTTGTTTTTTAAATTTTTTTGTATTAAAAAACTAATATGTTGTACATATTTTTGAATGTGTAGATTGATCATTGATCAGTGAATACACATTACACACACTATAATGGCTTCTGGCTCTGGTTCAGGCTCAGCATCAGGTTCCACCCCCGCCCCATCAAGTTCCACCCCTCGCACACCATCATCATGGGTTCCAGGCACTCGTCCTGCAGGGGCTAGAGACCCTACATGGAAATATGGTGTCAGAGGGCCAGTGCCTGGAACAGTTGTTTGCGGTGAATGCAAAAAACATATCATGGAGGCATAAATCGCCTCAAATACCATCTAGCAGGCATTCCTCAGCGTGATTCCAAGGTTTGTGGGCAGCCCAAAGAAGAGATTAGAAGAGAGATGCTTGCCCTACTTTCACTTGCTGAGGAAAAAAAAATGCAAAGGGAGAGGGCTAAAAAAGCCATAGCAGCATCCATAGCCAGTGCTAGTGGACATGCGCATGCCCATGGGACTCAGGAGCACGGGGTCGAGCACATGGAGATAGAGTCAGATGAGGATGCAGATATTATTGGCATTGTGGGCTCTCTTCATGGTCCACGGATTCGCATTCATGGCACATCCTCCACAGCCACATTGGCTAGGCCCCCCTTGTCCTCTAGTTCGACTAGAGTGCCAATGCCACCACCACCTTCATCTTCACGCAACCCACAAAGTTTTTTTGTGCCAAGAAACACACCAGGAGCACAGGGATCATTGGAGGCTACAGGGTGGAACAAGGAGGTGCATGAACATGCCAAAATGGCATGTGCTGATTTTTGGTATTTCAATAACATACCATTCAATGTGGCGAGTAGTCCCTATTGGCACAATATGGTCACTTCATTGACAGTTGCAGGAAAAGGCTTCAAGCCACCTTCTCGCAAAGATTTGAGTGGGAGGTAAGTGACAAGTCAACTTAAATTTTATGTTCTTTAATTTAAAATTTAAATTACTTTATTATTTATGTTGAATTCAAGCTATTTTTTGTTTAAAACTTACAATTTTGTACTTATTTAATTATTTTACTTTGTACTTGCAGTTTGCTCACAAATGCAACCGAAAGGGCAATGCATGTGGTGGAAGAGCAAAAAACTAAATGGAAGAAATTTGGCTGCTCAATTCTTTCTGATGGGTGGACGGATGGGAGAAACCGCACCATCCTTAATTTTTTGGTTGCTTCCAAAGGTGAAGTTGTGTTTTGGAAGTCGGTGGATGCTTCCAACAGGATAAAAACTGCAGATACATTGTGTACGCTGTTGGAAGAAGTTGTGATGGAGGTGGGCATTGCTAATGTGGTGCAAGTCATCACAGATAATGCAGCAGCGTATGTGGCAGCTGGAAGGATGCTTGAGAGTAGACATCCATCACTCTTTTGGTCACCTTGTGCGGCTCATTGCCTTGACCTTCTTTTGGAGGACATAGGCAAACTTGTTTGGGTGGCACCGATTGTAGATGATGCAAGGAGCATCACAAAATATATCTACAATCACCCTTGGGTTCTTAGTTTGATGAGAGAGCATACGCAAGGGAAGGAGTTGGTGAGATCGGGTGCCACAAGGTTTGCAACAATTTTCCTAACGTTGCAAAGCATTTTGGATTCTTTGGGCTCTCTAAGACAAATGTTCGTGAGTCAAGCATGGAATGACTCCTCATATTCAAAGAAGGCCGAAGGAGATAGAATTTCTGCAATTGTCTTCGACCCCTTGTTTGCACAAAAAGCTACAGAGATCGTGAAGGTAACTTCCAAACTTTGATTTTAATTTTAATCTCAAGTTCAATATAAATATATGTTTTTTAATTTAACTTTAAGCCTTTCATTATAAATTTCTAACTTTGATCTTTTTGTATTTTTAATCTAGGTGTCGGAGCCCTTGGTTAGAGTCCTCCGCTTGGTAGATGGGGATGAAAACCCAATGGGATACATTTATGAGGCCATGGATAGGGCCAAGGAGGCCATCAAAAGTTATTACAAGGGGGACAGCCTCAAATTTGATCCCATATGGGAGATTGTTGATAGGAGGTGGAACAATCAACTCCACCAACCCATCCATGCAGCAGGGTACTTCCTCAACCCTTCTTTTCTCTTCTCAGAGAGCTTCTCTGATCCTAATGGAGAGGTTATGGAGGGGCTCACAACATGCATTCAGAGGATGGAACCTGAGGTTGCAGTGAGAGACCTCATCGTCAGGGAGATGGATATATATAGGGAGGCAACTGGTAATCTCTTTTCTTCAGAGTTGGCTGTTAGAGGAAGAACCACTTTGCCACCAGGTATAAAATTCAGAGTCTTTAAATTTTAAGTTTATTTCACATGCATCTTAGAATTTGATAAAATGTGTTTTGACTTTTGACTTTTGAGTCTTTGACTTTGTTTTCTAACTCTTCAATTTTCTTTTTTTTTTTGCAGATGTTTGGTGGAAAAATTGGGGTGGAAAAACCCCAAATCTACAAAAAATTGCCCTCCGCATTCTATGTCAGCCTTGTAGTGCATCCAATTGTGAGCGCAATTGGAGCTTGTTCGAGTCCATTCACACGAAAAAGAGGAACAAGTTAACACAAAAGCGCCTCAATGACTTGGTCTTTGTGCAATACAACCTTCGGTTGCGCATAAAGAGAGTTGAAGAAAAATCACAGGATCCTATTGACTTAGATGAGATAGATCCTTATAGTGATTGGACAGGGCGAGAGGAGCAGCCTCCATTGTTTAGTGCAGATGAAATCCTTGACTTTGAGAGAGAGGCAATGGAGGATGTGGGTGCATCAGGAGTTGGAGATGTAGGGTTGGATGAGATCCAGCCAGAGCCAGAGCCAGAGCCAGAGCCAGCAGCAGTAGCACCGCAGCCACCACCACTAGCACCACGCACACGTGGCAGGGCTAGAGGACCCACCCCTTCTTCCCTAGCTGTTGCTAGACTAGGGAAGAGGAAAGCCTAGCATGTTGTATTTAGTTGTTGTTTAGAACTTTAGTATTTGCTTCTAGTTCTAGTTTTACTGTTTTCATGTATCAGACTTTCAGGCTTTTAGCCATCGGGATTCCGCATGAGAATGCGATTTTGTAATTAATTTACATTAAAGTCAATCAAAATTAATAGAAAACACTTTTGTACTCATTTATGGATTCATTGGATTCATCTTGTCATTGAATTTTGCAAAAAAAATGTGTTTTTAATGAAAATTAAGCAATTTTTTCATTTCCCGAGTTTTTTTGCCGAGTTTTTTTCGAGTTTTTGGCGAGTTTTTAAAAACTCTCCAATTTTTCCCTTGGCGAGTTTTTCCTTGGGGCGAGTTTTCCAACTATGGTCTCCACATTCCCTCCTTCAAGTAATTGATCTAGTATGATTGTAATTATACTTTAATTTTATATAATATGACAGATATTTTACAATTTTGAAAAAATTGACACAAAAATAGGTCCAAAAGCCACATATATAAAACATAAAATTATTCTTGTAAATTTAGCTAACCATATGAATGGTAACTTTAAGGCATTTAGCGGTCAGATCAGAACAGAGATGGCTTTCATAGAAGCAGCTATAGTTATAATGCAAAGTTCAGGACAAAAATAAATATCCAGATTGAGATGACTTCATAATCCAAATACCACGTCCACATCTTCAAGTAGTGTGGAAATCACCAAAGAATGGAACTCATAAATTAATGAAATTTTTAAAAATATGCACATCAAGCCATTGAAAAGTGGTTTCGGTTGCCTCAAAACAAATTTGCAGCATTCACATGGAACTTGGGAATCGCCTAGAGAAACAAGCAGCATTTTTTTTAAAAATATTATGCAGGGCACAACTGTCAAACTCAGGAATCCACCAGACAAACAAGCAGTATTTTTTAACATGTAAACAAAATAATGAAGATTTATGGAAAATAACATGGCAAGTTATCAGTTATGAAATGTAGTTAAAATGTGTTTAAGATTGGTGTTTGAAACTTTTATGGGATTGAAAACTGAAATGCTTACAGACATTTTCCTCGTAATTTAATTATTTTCCTATTTAATATATAGGTTACATGTTTATTTTGATTTCTGTGCAATGCAATTTGTGTTTTTTTTGCTACTTTTATGAATATTATTATCATTACAGTTTTTAATTTACCATGTTTTTTATGTTTTAAAAATTACGCACAAATTAATATCTGTGTGAATGCTTCCTTTAAAAGCCACGTAGATACTCCCTTAAAGCAAATTTAAGGAAAACAAACTGAAAACTGTACATGCAACAAACACCCGGGAGGGAACTGACAGCTGGTAGATCCATAAACTCCTTGTTCTGATCGTCATGCAAGCTTCTATCTGAAGGCTCCAGAAATGTTTGGTGATATTTGAGGTATATCTTGGTAAAATTTTAGGGAAGGCATAGTGAAGACTAACATCTTGCACTACACGCTTCTTTGTCTAACTTGGTAAGAGCAATATTTCAGTGCAATACATTTTATGGCTTTTTAATTCTACCGTGCATATTATTCATCTCAATTTTGATGACCTCTTTAAACTCTTGGGCTTCTATGTTATAGTAGACGGTACTTGGGGTTAGCCTATGGCCTGCTCAGGGATACATTAATCCATGTCTCTTGACCGATGGTCTGTTGTAGAAAATTTTTGAGATTTATAGCAGATTCTAGACCTCATATAGCCTCCCATTAAAGTAGAAGCTATGTTACCAGGTTCTTCAAAAAAGGACCCCTTGCCCGCTCCTGGAGCATTTGGGTACGGGAGCGGCCTGGGGAGCGCCCAGGGAGCCCAGGGTTCTCTTTGGGTCCTTCTTGGGCGCTCCTAGGGCGCTCCCAAGCACTCCCAGGCACTCCTAGGGCGCTCCCAGGGTGCTCCCAAACACTCCCAGGCAGAAAATGTCAATTTGAATCACTGAAATTAATATGCCTCTGCAAAAATTGTTAATTTCCTATGGTGCAATATTCTGTAACAACTTCTAGAAGAAGCATCCAAGTTTCTAGGAGGGTTGCAACCTATCATTAAATGATTTGATGCATCTAAACACCTCTATACAACTTATTTATCAGTTTGTTCAGGCCATACCTATACTGAGTTTGAGTCATATATCAATTATGTCATGTCCCCGTTTTAGCTGACACTGTTTGTCGAGGAGTTAGCCTATTATTTCGATCCTCGTAGGCTGACAGAGAGGTGCAGAGGATCATCGGAGGCAGTTGCTCAGTGTTTGATAGCTCCAGTTTTGCAGTTGTGTCAGGTTGGGCCTTCGCAGAATCTTCCAAAGTGCTTTTTCAGGAACTTTCTATTTTTAGAAAGTTAGGTCAGGTGGAAGCTGCTATTTCGGGCAGGGCACCTGGTTCAACTATCCAGCTCGGAATCGACCCAGTTCAGCAGTTTGTTGATCAGACGGAGAAATAAGGAGCAATTAATGATTTATTAAATATTTAATAATTTGACTTTATATTAAAGTCACTTTATTGAAATATTTAATTATTTAATTAAATTGGCCAGTTATAAAGTATTTATTATACTTTATAATAAAGTATTAATTTTTGACTTAGTGAATATTTATTATTCATTAAATTGAGGCGCCATTTAATTATTTGATATTTCTCCTAAGTATCAAAGGTGAAATAAATGAATTTTATTTAAATGATTAATTAAAAGAGCTTGGGTCGAATTTCTCAAAGGGGCAGTATATATTTTCAGAAAAGGACAAATCGAACCATTATGAAATGTTATTCTAATTTGTCTTTTGCTCTGAGCATTGGAGTTTGCAAACCTTAGGGTTTTTGGCAGACGATCGTTTCTGGAGAACGAAAACTCTTCAGAGATCAGGCAGACTGAGGCTGTGCAATACCAGCTGAAGCTTGCACTTGGTGATTCCACACAGGGATCACAGTTTGGGTTTATTGACAGATTCATCAGAGCTCAGCGGAGATATTCATCTACCAGTTGAGGCGAATTCATCATAGGACATTTATTTGAGATCTGGCACACATTCCAAGAAGCCGTACCTTTTTATTCATTGCTGCAACAGGCCGTACTTTTCTGTACTGCCCAGGCCGTACATTCTTTTCTCCAGAGGGACGCATTTATTCTTCAGTTTATGATGATTGGTTCTTGGGCACTGGGGATTGCTGAAGAGTTGCATTGTTTTTTGTGAGCTTGGAGAACCTCTCTTATTTCTGGCCGTACCTTCTTGCTGTCAGGCCGTACCAGTCTGTACCAGCCAGCCGTACTTTTTCATTTCCAGAAGAAATCATCTTGGGTCTTCAGCATCTGACAGTTGTGTGTTGGGCGCCTTGGTTTCCTGGACATTTTTGGAGGTTCTAATCTGGAGTTGCATGCTTGCCGTACTTTATTCCACCTCCATCATTATTGCTGCAGCCGCCACCAGGTTTCTAAGAAATAAATCATATTCTATTCATTGTTCATTTTTTATCCATTGTAAAAGCTCTGAAATGATCAATAATTGATGCGCCTATGATCTTGGAACTATTTTGAGTGTACTTCATTGATTTGAAATTTATGTTGAATTTATTAGCAATTATTTAGAAAATCGCAGCATTTATTTTGTCTGTAAAACCCTCAAAAACTCAAAAACCAAAAACTTGCAAAAAAATCTCGAAACATCAGTTAGGGTTTGAAATCGAGAACCACCAGGGTTCTGACAGTGGTATCAGAGCACAGATCTCCTGCCATCCTTTGCTTTTTCAGTGCTTTTTCAGAATACAGTGTGCTTTTTAGTGCTTTTTCATGAACAGAGATACCATTCACTACATTAAAGGTGTAGGGACAGGCAAAGACGAGGATTGGACAGGTCCACCAATCCCCGAAGGTCAGACGATATCAGGAGTACTTGGTATTCACAGATCCAGTTCTGACGGCAGTGAAAACAGTGTAGCAACCCTAATGGCAGAACGTGAGACTTCCTCAGAGACTCGCAGGGATCTAGGGAAGGCGCATGCAGAGGGTGATATCACCGATGAGGAGTTCAGAAGGAGGCACGATAATATGATGGATATGATGTCTCGGTGATGGGTACCATTAGGCGATTAATAACCCACGACCACACTACATTGATTGAATGACGGCGGACTGCAGTGGATCGACCATTAACGCCGGCACCTCGTGGCCGTCTCCAATCTGCCAGGAGGGCGTAGGCGAATTAGAGCCCACTGCTTACCTAGGGAGACTCCACCCGGACTCGAGAGGCGAGCATCGGGAATGCCGGTATCGAGTTCGACCACGAGAATGGCATGTCGATTGAACTTGGTGAATTTCATGGTAGTACATGTCACTAAGCGCTGAGTCCGTGACACTATTTCATGAGTTTATGAAAGTCTATAAACCCGGAAGGGAGAGTAGATTTGACCCTTGAACCCCACGGCATGTTGTGACGCATTGGTGAGCCAGAAGGATTTGCGATGCAGCGGTGAGCAGATTACATTGCCATATTTTACGATGGAGTGCGAAAAGACATCAGCGAGGTCTTGGGTCCAGAAATTGGACAATTACTTATCACTTAGGCCTATGCAGGAGGATGAGGCAATTAAATTTGCTACTTTACATCTTGATGGAGTAGCACATGATTGGTGGCACCACGGCATGTATACTCTAGGCCATCATGCGGTCAATACCTATCAGGAGTTCACCAGCAGACTGATAGAGAGATTTGATAAGAAGGATCCAGAACTGTATTTCAGAGAGTTGGCTCAGCTCAGATAGACAGGCAGTTTGGATTCATACATTGGTGAGTTTCAGAGAGTGGCAGTCATGGTCACAGGGATTTCAGAACGGAGACTCATCATACTCTTCGTTGAGGGTTTGACAGAACCCATGAGAGGTTGGGTTAAGGCTTTTGACCCTCCTACACTTCAGGAGGCGATGCGGAAGGCAAGGAGTATGGAGCTTGCTGCTCCGAAGAAACAATTTCCGCCTAAAACAAATAACTTGCCTGTCGAGGAGAGTCATACACCAGTTGCAGAACCAAAAAGGAAACCAGTTGCAAGAATTGATGATGCAACTCGGGAGGAATGCAGGAAGAAACAACTTTGTTATTGGTGCAAAGCACCCTACAGCAAGGAGCATGATTGTCCTTTGAGACCGAAGGGCAGAGCCAACCGCGCTATGTGGGTTTACTATGATGATGACGAGTCTGATGATTCAGACCAACAGGTTGTTTCAGAACATGCAGAGGCCGGGAATGCCTCTACGGAGTTTGGGCCCGATGCCAACTTATCCCCGTTGGTATTATCTACTAGTGTACGGGATGACTCATTCAGGTTCAGGGGATTAGTGGAAGGACAACGATGTATTGCTATGCTCGACACTGGAGCCACACACAATTTCATTGACGAGAGCTTCGTCAGCAGATGTAGACTCCAGACAGAGGATTTCGCTGGATTCAGAGTTCGGGTGGCAGATGGATATACACTCACTTGCACTCGACGGATTTGTAATCTCACTCTCATGCTGAATGATTATGAGTTGCAGGCAGACTTTTATGTAGTCAACCTAGGTGGGATGGATTTAGTGTTGGGTATGAGATGGCTGCAGGACATCAGCGTGTTCACCCTCAACTTGCCTAAAATGGAGATGAGATTTGAGGTACAGGGCAAGAAATATGTGTTGAGGGGTATTACAGATGGCAGCCTTCGTTCTATCTCTCTCGTTAGTGGGAAGAGCGAGAAGGTAGAGGAAGATTTTGTGCAGACCAGGCATGGTTATGCTCAGTACCCCGGGGGTTCTGAGGCAGTCGTTTGGGATCAGCCTAGTGGTTTGGTTCCGTTTGTGACCAATCCATTGTTTGAGACAGATGTTATATCTTTATACGACAATCCGCTCTTTGAGTTTGATGTGGGTAACTCACCTGATCCTGGTCTTGAGCAGAGTGATGATAGCGTTTGGGATCCTACTAGTGCACTGGGATTTCAGACTCAGCTCACGGAGGAGTATCACAGTGTGTATATGGTGCAGAGTGCATATAGCTTCATGATTAATCCACATGTACACGATTTGTTTCAGGTGCACAGTGGTGGTATGCACGTGCTTGATATGTTGGATGATAGTATATCTCGTGCAGTTTTAGGGGGTAAGTGTTGCTTGTCGTTTGACTTGCCTCCTTCTGAGTTTCTTGATCCTATGCCGGACCGCACTGAGGTTAATGGTACTCTATTCTTCTTGTCGGTTATTGGAGATTCTGTGAGGAGTCGTTGTGGCCGGCCGAGGGAACATTGTCATTACTATCGCCCAGGATCGGTGGCCCTTGATGCGGTTGTATTTGCGGTGCTTGAGGACAAGCAATTTCGGGGAGAAATGACTGTCATGTCCCCGTTTAGCTAACTGCTTGTTTGTCGAGGTGTATTATTTAGATCCTAAATGCGGTGATAGAAAGTGCGAAGAGGATCATCGGTGATTTGCTTTCGGTGTTTGATAGCTCGATTTTCGCGGTTGTGTCGAGGTTAGACGCCAGCGGTCTTCGAAGTGCTTTTAGAGAACTTTCTATTTTAGAAGTTGGGTAGAGTGGAAAGAGCTGCTATTTGAGGCACACAGTTCAACTATCGGCTTCGAATCGACCCGGTTAATGATTTGTTGATGAGCGGAGAAATAAGAGCAATTAATGATTTATTAAATATTTAATAATTTGACTTTATAATAGAATGCGTAATATTTAGTATTTAATTAAATTGGCCAATTATAAAGTATTTATTATACTTTATAATAAAGTATTAATTTTTGACTTAGTGAATATTTATTATTCATTAAATTGAGGCGCCATTTAATTATTTAATATTTCTCCTAAGTATCAAAGGTGAAATAAATCAATTTTATTTAAATGATTAATTAAAAAGAGCTTGGGTCGAATTTCTCAAAGAATGATATATATATTTTGAGAAGGAACCATCGAACCATTATGAAATGTTATTCTAATTTGTCTTTTGCTCTGAGCATTGGAGTTTGCAAACCTTAGGGTTTTTGGCAGACGATCGTTTCTGGAGAACGAAAACTCTTCAGAGATCAGGCAGACTGAGGCTGTGCAATACCAGCTGAAGCTTGCACTTGGTGATTCCACACAGGGATCACAGTTTGGGTTTATTGACAGATTCATCAGAGCTCAGCGGAGATATTCATCTACCAGTTGAGGCGAATTCATCAGAGGGCATTTATTTGAGATCTGGCACACATTCCAAGAAGCCGTACCTTTTCATTCATTGCTGCAACAGGCCGTACTTTTCTGTACTGCCCAGGCCGTACATTCTTTTCTCCAGAGGGACGCATTTATTCTTCAGTTCATGATGATTGGTTCTTGGGCGCTGTGGATTGCTGAAGAGTTGCATTGTTTTTTGTGAGCGGAGAACCTCTCTCTTATTTTCTGACGGTACCTTCTTGCTGTCAGGCCGTACCAGTCTGTACCAGCCAGCCGTACTTTTTCATTTCCAGAAGAAATCATCTTGGGTCTTCAGCATCTGACAGTTGTGTGTTGGGCGCCTTGGTTTCCTGGACATTTTTGGAGGTTCTAATATGGAGTTGCATGCTTGCCGTACTTTATTCCACCTCCATCATTATTGCTGCAGCCGCCACCAGGTTTCTAAGAAATAAATCATATTCTATTCATTGTTCATTTTTTATCCATTGTAAAAGCTCTGAAATGATCAATAATTGATGCGCCTATGATCTTGGAACTATTTTAAGTGTACTTCATTGATTTGAAATTTATGTTGAATTTATTAGCAATTATTTAGAAAATCGCAGCATTTATTTTGTCTGTAAAACCCTCAAAAACTCAAAAACCAAAAACATGCAAAAAAATCTCGAAACATCAGTTAGGGTTTGAAATCGAGAACCACCAGGGTTCTGACAAATTAGGATCATCCTTTTTTGTTGCAGCAGTTTGTGATCTGTTTTAGCTTTGGTTTCAAATTAATTTCAAAGGTATTATTTCATTATCAGTTTCCTAAATGTTGCTTGTCAATTTAGTGGATTTATAAAATATTCATTTCAGTATAAACATTGACATTAATCCAATATTGTAATAACTAGATGGTTTACCATCAGATCCCTATTATCATTATAAGTTTGTAATTGAATTGATCTTCATTTGAATCGTGACTTTAGACATATATGACATATGACATAATATTGAAATTTTGAACTATCAATTGGCATTTATCTTTATCACTACCATTGATAAATGATTCAATGATGAATTGATGACTAATGATTGATGAAGTATACTATATCATACTATCAAATGTATTTACAATTCTGTATATTTTTTATTTTTTTTCCATATATATATATAGACGTACCTAAACATACCGTACCCAAGGAAAAAAAATCGCCATACCAGTGTACCCATATCCCGTACTTGTGCCCAATCTCATACCGGAACCGGCAACTTAGAGTAGAGGAGTCATAAAGATTCAATTAAAGTAGAGGAGTTCATATAGCAGATTTTAGACCTCAGAAGTTGAAGGTAGTCAATTGCTTCTACTCTTCATAAGAATTATCTAATGATATGTCATTCTAAGTGGGGTGAAATGTTTGTTTGTTTTACATTTTTTATCTTTTGTAGCAAGTATTTGATTATTTTGTCTTTGTGCTTGACATATTTTTACTTACAAAAGTAGTATTTATTGCCTGTTTTGGCCAGGCATACAGGTGTGGTTGTATATAGGAAAGAATATTATTTTGGGGGAGGTATACAAAACACCCCTGCAGGGGAAACTCCTTATGGAAAGCCTTATAAAGTTGTGGAATTGGGCATCGCTCATATACTTATAGAAATGTTCAAGGAGTATTTGCAGGAAATAGGTCCACGGAACACAGGTGAAACTTACAGTTTGTTGCACCATAACTGTAACAATTTCAGCAGTGAGGTTGCACAGTTTTTGGTTGGCTGTGATATTCCATATTTAACCCTTAGGCTACTATATATATATAAGAATATTTAGAGGGTATTTTGTTTCATCACTGTCTAAAATTGTTAAATATAAAACATCTTAGCTGCCTTCAATTGCTCTGCCTAAAAATTAATGGGTTCAAATCTTTTGACTGGAAAATAAAGGGTTTGAATCTGTAATCTGCTTAAGAAACATATCTGTATACATTGGATCAATTCATCATGAATAAAGACCACGTAAAATATGTTATAGTAACCAGCACAAAACAATAAGGATTTAGGTTTTTACTAATAACAAAAAGTTTATGTCAATAGAAAAAAATTGAAGATAAAAACTTAGTCCCGGAGAATGCAAACAGTAAATGTTTACTGAAATGTTGCCTTTAACCAAGTTTTGTCATCACCATTTTCATCCTCCTTGCTGATGGAATGGCAGTATATATAGTTTTTAATCAGAAGACCTAATAATTTGTAGGATTTTCAATCACCTTAACAATGTGCTAAACACGAGTAACTTTGTGCAAAAGCAAACGTACTACATAGCAGTGCTACTGCAGACGATCTAAATTCAACATGTAAAATATAACAGAAACAATAAACAAATTTCATGGAAAAAATGCAGTACCGTTTGAAGGTGTCAATGTCTGTGTAGCTCCTTGTATGTCTTGGAGTGATCGGTTAACAGCCCAAAATAGAGTCTGAAATATGTAGCGGTGAAGATAAATTCTGATAAAAGATGAACAACGGATCGCTGATATTTATGAACAAGCTAGGCAGTGATCAAAGGCGGTGGCCGGTGCATTTACTTCGAGTGAAAGCATAATCTAAAACTATCAGGGTTTCAATGCTGCTCGATTCTTGAGCTGAGTATAAAACATTTTGAAATGATCAAGGGTAACAGCAAGGAATGTTTGCCTCTATTAATATGGTGAGATTAGACGTTAGAGCAGATTCTTAAATGAAAATATTGGTTGCCAGCTAAAATGTGTTTCAATGCATGCCAGAGTCAATAAATGTTTGAACTTTAATAAATCTCCCTACAGCTGTTATTGGAATATGGTTTAACAATCGCCAAATCTGGTTTCCAATGGTGTGAGAGGGTTGGCCATCCATTGTAGACTTGCAAGTCCATTTATAAAAAGTCTATCCGTTAATTTAAATCATCTTTTATTTTTATCATTGTTATCTAACCGCGATTAGATTATTATGTGTCAATGTTGAATTACAAGCTTCCCATCAAATTATTTTGAAATGGACTCCAAAAGAGTTTAAATTCGGTTGATTGTGGTGACTACCTTCTTAAATAGCATTGTTGGTTAATTGGAGTTAGTCAATCCACTATTCATCATTCCAGCATTTTGGAGTTGAGCAATAGTAACGTTAGAATGTTAATATTACTAGCAATTGCACAGTTTGGTGTGCAATGGGTACACTGAATTATTTTATGTCACTATTGGAAATGTCCCCTATGAATATACTATTTAAACTCTCAAAATAAGCCTTTGTGCACGGCTTATCTTATAAGAAAATAAAGGTAGCCTACAAAAGTACTAATTTATTTGGCCTCCTCCACGTGTTCAACAGGGTTCCGCCCATGCATTGAATTAGCCTGCATGTCCTGTCTATGCTTCCACATTTTGCATGCGAATAACGTAGGGAGTCTGCGTGCCTTTGTCAATGCTTCCACCTTTCCTTATATGCCTGGTGTAATCACATTCTTTTAAAGAAAGTTGTGTCACTTGCCAATTATAGAGGAGCATGGGAACATGTCGAGCGCCTACGTGCTCATCATATTGGGTGTCCGACCACGGGAGGAGGACTGGACATGACAGTGTTGTTTGGATTTGTCCCCAGGCTCATTGTGGAGACCGTGGTTTCATTTTGTTCGGGTTATTTGGTTGCAAGTGGTCCAAAATCTTCTTTTGCAAGTCAAAGGCCTGCACCCTTTAGGTAAGCCAATTGACATAATGTTAAAACCTAAATGTGCTCATTATTAGGATTTTGGCCGTAATTTTCATTTTAATAAACATACTCTTAAACCCTCGTCGAAACCTTATTTTCAGGCTGCAGCTCGCTAAATATTGGAGAAGTGAAAGGCAATACTAGCGAGGAAGAGTTTGGAGGAGCCGAAACCAATAGTGGTGGAGAAAACAGAAAAAAATGGTGAAAATTTGCCAAAAAAATGGCAAAAATTGATGAACGATTGAGATTCGTTTTATCGTCTTGCATTGATATGGACACAAGATAGCCGTTGATTTCTAGGGTTTAAAGATCAATATTGGTTTCGATTGTTGTTAGGGTGGAGAATATTTGAATTTGCTTTTCAGGTCTATGGAGTAGAGATAGTTGAGAGTGTTTCTTTGGTAAGTGACGAGAGATAGGCTCATTTACATATATATACACATTAATATGAACTATAAGAAAATTGGGGAGATATATACATTAAATCACCATATTAATATAGGATATATAAATAGATAATATTTATGGTAGATACATATATATAGCTATATAAATGTATATAGCTACATTATGGCCATATTAATCTATATATATTTAGCCATATTAAATCATATATGCTATGTAATCATATTTAATAATATCCATAAATTTCTAATATCACCATATATATCAGATCTAATATATTAATATATTGACAGATCCAAGCAACCGTAATCCATTTTAAGGCTATTAAATATATTGGCAGATCCTTGGGTTTGTCCAAGGATCATGAACCATTTGATAATCCATAAATATTAATATCCATATATTTCGTTTATTAAGTAGCATAATGTAATCCATAAATATTTCAGATCTTTGCCTTTTTTAATTTTCTATTGTATCCCATATTTACCTTCTATTATCTGATAGACGTCTAAACCTGGAAAATTTGGCTGTCTTAATTATCTATAGTAGGCAAACTTTGTAGGGAAAGGTTTTATAAGACATGTGCTTAGTAGAGAATTATTAACCTCCAAAGTGTAAACAGAGCAAGTGTTCTGTAATACAAAGGTGTACAGGCTTTATATGATGAATCCATTACGAATACCAAACCTGGTTAAAAACTATTTCTTAAATGTATGTTATCCTTTGAGAGGTGACCTTCGTCATTTCAAAACCAGAAGTCTTTTGTGTTGCCATAAATTTATACATAATTTAAAATAGAGTTTGGGCACAGTACAATTGAGGGAAAAAAAATATAAATTGAATATCTCTACGTAATGAATATACGCATCATTTGAGAGCTGTCATGAATTCTATAGCCATGAAACTCCCACAAACACCTATTATTAGCTCTATAATTCAAGGAGAGCCCGTTCAATCATTTTAGTCCACTAAAAATATAATGTACCATATAGGCTCTAAATCATAGGTGTGAGTCTTGGTAAGTCTAAGGAAACATGTCATGTCTCAGATTGAGTGAGTCAACTGACTCAGTTAGGCAGACTTGGCACTCCTTACAAAGACGTGGAAATAAATGTGAGCTATACCTAGAAGCTGCAATTCCCCCCTCCTCCCTCTATCACACATCTAAATTTCTTTTTAGCAGCAACCACAACTGGAAAAAATCATTTGCAGCAGAGAGAACTGAATTTTAGCGATGTGCAATCTTGCTAAATGTAAAAGACAAGACAGCCGACTATAGTGGCATATAAGCCAAGGTAAAAGATATGCAATTTCGAAGGATCCAATTGACCAATTGAGAAAAACAATTAACCCTATGTGACACTCCAAAAAAGGGGAAAGTTAGTTACAACAATAAATTACCAGGAGTTTATGTCAAGGAACTAACATATGCACTATTTTGAAGGCTGTCACAAGCTGGAGTGCAGTAAATTTCAGACACCATACTTACTTCAAGCCTCAAAAGACAGTAAAAACAATCTAGTAAGCAACTAACTTCTCTATATAGACATGTAGAAACCGTTGTAGGTTACAAATTGACACTGGCCTCTTTTAATTAAACTTGTTTTTTGCTAAAATGGTCTTACAATATATAAACTAAATAGTAAGGTCTAATGGAACCATTAAAAAAGCAGAGAGCGTAGAAAGTAAAACAACCTTGTGAGTAGCATCGATGGGTTGCAACGGAACAAAATTCAGAATAAGAAGGAACAAAAAAGCAAAACAAAAATTACTGAACAGTGCAGTACCTGATGAGAAACTTCAAACAAGCAGCTGGAAATAAAGTTGACAAGCTCCACAGACAGCGCAGATAATTGGCAATGAAAATAAGAAAGGGATGCGATGGATGGATATATAAAGGTCTCACAGGTCGGTGAAATTTGTTGGAGATAAATACAACTAAAACATCAATGGGATATTTAGAGGATGGCGGTGGCAAGGAGCATTTATGTTTACAGAAACACGGTGACATGGAGCAGTTATTTCTGCTGAATGCAGTCGAACACATTAACTCGGCAGTCAAATCTCAGCAAGGAAAAGTAGTGGGCAAAAATATCTTTTGTCCATCTATGTTAGATTACTGCTTTCACCGCCACTCCTTCGAACTCTTCCTCGCTGGTATTGATCTTTCACTTCTCCAATTTGGCTAGTTGTCTCATATAATAATAATAGCAATTGCACCTTGGTGCGCAATGGGTACGCCGAAGAAGTGTGTAAGGTCAATATGGTACATTTGTGTGGTAGACGAGGTCAATTCAAGAGTAGAAGTAAAATACGAAGATTTTTGACCTTTTATTATTGATGTGGAGAGCACATAATATAAAGTTGCGCAAGTGGAAAAGACAAATTTTCTTTCACTTTCTCATATTTACCTCCAATCCTCACTCTTTACATCACCTTGGTCATTTTCTACATGGGGGATTAGATTTGGTGGAAAAAATTTCCCTAAGCTCTTGTGAAGGATATACATTTATCATTAATGCTACTATTTAATTTACAAAAGTTGAGGCCATACTTTTGAAGTCTATTATGATGGCTAATATTTATGCCTTTATAATAAATAATCTCATTTTTATGTTTAGATTGACATCTACAATTATGATTGTTAGGGAAGTAGCTTTTAAGAACAAAGAATTGAAGAAATTTGCAAGGAAAAGTTCCATGTACAAAAATATTTTTCTTCTTTTAATTAGCCACAAGGTAATGGACAAATGGAGGTCAGAAATAAAAATTTTAAACAAATTTAAAAAAAAAAAAATCAACAAAGATTGTATTAATTAACATACGCATGTTCCCACATTATGGGCACATATGCCATTGAGTTCTTTCTTGTTGAATCACATTCCTAAAATCTATTTTATGACATTGAGGACATCATATCATTGATTGCTCACATGCATTATCATGTTCCTAACAATCATATTGGGGATATCATGTTTTCCCCATTTTACATTTAATTATACGATCCTTATCTCGCATTTAGGACCATTTTTACTTTTTCATCTACCTAGAATAGGGACAAATTTATGTTCCTTGATGTTTATCTCCTATATATCTACATGTTGTATCATACTTGTTTTATATCTAGCATATGTTATTGTATAGTTATCATTCAATATGTTTTTTTTATTACACAATGTTTATCATGACAATAACACACACACTTTCAATACTATATCTCCATAAAAGCTTACATCTTATAAATTTAGTTTTCATATGAATTGTTTTTCGCTCTCCTCAAATTCCTTGCACACATTGTATGCAACCAATTGGATGAGGTAAACTAATGTCACTAGCATTCTTATGTTGAGATTTCATAAAGTGCATTATGGTAGACAAAGGCTCATCATCATACTTAGATGAATCCTAATCACATTACATGGTCATGCCTATAGTGCCATGCCACATTCCTATCATCACATTAGGTGAAGTGTTACAATATCGCCTTTTGTTGAGGTAGAATTCTAAACCCTTTTCTTTTTTTCTACTTTTTTATTTTCCATGGACAATAAAAAAATTGTTGACCAAGGAGAACTTGACTCTCACTATTCGACAAATTTTACCTAAGGTATTCCTAAATACTGTCATTGCTACAAATAAATTTAGGCAAAAAGTACACAAAGCTTAGCATACACTTCCAATAGATTGAATTTGCACCTTTGGGATCAATTCCATGCTACTTATGATTGACTACATGTAACTCAAAATCAACCTACAAAGAATTACGGGTCCAATCCCATGCTACTCATGATTGATAAGCACACTAAAAATGTTAATTTTTTAAACATTAACAAATAAAGTATACATATAATATCAATAGCATCCTTAATCATAATGTTTGAAACTAAATCTCGCCTATTTTAAAAACAATGTTTCAATTTGCTAATTCCTAACTTAAATTTTTACCTATTCTTTATTATTTACACATTTAATTAACCTAAACCCTGAAGTTTCCACAATCTATGGTACATAGTGTATTGAAATTTCTAGATTAAACTATGTATGATTTTTTGACATGAACTTTTTGAATTATACTCCATCTAATTTTTTCATCTTTATCTACATTGCATCCATGATCCATCATCAGGATGCAATGCTAACAGAGTATGATCCGAAACGTTGATGTGAAAAAATCATACACACTTTAATCCAAAAATGTCAATACACTAACCTAAATCAATCAAGTGAAATATTTTCACTTACAATAAATATCTATACAATATATTTGATATTGCTATTTTGTCATTATAACTTCCCCTTGTTTCTAAATATTTGACAAAATTATTTCAAACCACACAGCACACCAGCATACTTTAGAACATATCTCATAATTTATGAACAATTGCACATTCAAACTATGTGGGGCTTCCTTAATAAACTAAGATGCTACCCTTGGACAACAAGGCACACAATCATTATAAGATACTTGTATAATTTTTTTCATCAAAAAGGCACAATTATTATTTTCAAAATTTACATTTGTATTTATTATTTTATCCTTATACAACTATTTGATAGGCATGGCATCTCAGAAAATCGAAGTTATTTTAGAAACCCTACGCCACGTGTTAAGACTCATGAATCTGTCGAAGAAATTAACCCTAAAAAGCTTGAATACATTTTTTTGTGTGATTTGGGTCATGCAAGAAAGGAGATGGACACAACCCTAACCCTAGATGAGCTAACACGTAGCCTACAAAAAAGTAATAAATGGTGATAGTGTGTCCAACTGTCAAAAATTTTATATACTTTTTTCTTCGATAAATGTTCATGTCATGTATCAAAGCTCCCATTTTTACACACATAGACCTAGAATGTGAGATTTTGGTTTACACTTGTTAATTGCACTTTATTAGAAGTTTGTACTCTTAATTCGACGGCCAATTCTGGTGAATTCTCAAGCTCTTCTGAGATTTGTTTTTTGTTTTTTGTTTCTCCCCTGTGGAAGGAAGAATTGCGCAATCCCAGTTAAAGTAAGTCTTGTGGAATCATTAAGGAAGACAACATGGAGAATACTAATAACTCTCTGGTTGTGGTAGACAGATTGTGATCAATGCATATCTTGTTTACAAAAGAATTCAAGTTATGAAGGATGTCAACTAATTTGCAGCTATATGTATGTTCAGGTTATATTGGTTGCACATAGCGCTAGAGGGTTCAATTTGAGCTTTACCATGGAGCGTTTTCCAGATAAAATTTATGCAACTATCTTTATTACTGTCGCCATGTCCCTCAGCAGAACAACTCTTCAATGAGGTTTAATGAATTCTCTCTCTCTTTCTACAAATTCCTGTAATACCAACATCTTAACTTACAATGCCAGTTTTTGGAAAGTGTTTAGTTTAACAAATGGTATCCATAATTGGACTTAGGAGACTCCACATTTTACTATGCAAATGGGAAAGAGAATCCGGAAAAATCCTTCAAGTTTGGCACCCAATTTGTGCGACAGTCTTTTGTCACAGAACAGTCCTCCTTGGGTAAATCAATTTGGAACAGAGATAGTTTGGTTGCAAATTAGAAAAAAAAAATGAGTCATTGGTTGATGTGGTAATTTATTGGGTTATTATGAAATTTTGATTGATTGATAGATTAATGTCCCACTAAATGCAGGATCTAACGCTGTGGGAATCGCTAGAGAAGTTTCCTATATGGCAAGAAACTCTTTTATATATAGGTAAAAACTATGGAAGTGTTCGCAGAGTATTCGTTGTGGGAAAGGATGATAAGCTTCTTGTGGAGGCGTTCCAGAGAAAGATGATTGCAAAGAATCCTCCACAAGAGACGATGTGTTTGATACGAATGCATTTCGAGTTAGAGCCATGGTTCGTGCATAGCAGGAAGTCTAAGCTTTGGGATGAAATTTATGTGGCCTTGCAAGGGGGAAAATATCAATTGGTAATTGCAAATGTTATAGGTGTATGAGAGTGTAGCTAATAATGTATATGCGCCAAAAAATGATGTAAAAGATGTACGAGAGTGCAATTAATAATGTAAATGATGTATTGAAGATCCACGGAAAAAGTGACAGCCACAATCCCTTTGATAGTCTCCTGAGGGCTATTGTGAATTTTGATCCATTGATTAAATATTTTAGCTTGATCAACTTCACATTGGATACGCCTTCGGCGTAAAATATAAATATTTTATATTGATGTATTTATTTAAACTCAAACATAGTATACAAATTTAATAAAATAAACCGATTCGCAAAAAACCTTTACTATACATTTAGCAATTTTATATTGGCATACACTTTCTTCATGGACCAATGTTTATCTCCATCAAATCATACAGCTGTATAGTGGCAATAGATGAAAGGCCAATGAGGAAAATGAAATTTAGACAGAATTGCACATTGTGATCGGTTCAGTGTCAGAGGAAAAAATAGCGAATAATAAAGGATAGTTTCAATCAATGGCTAAAAGAATTTCAATAGTCGGCAGATGATAACAACCATATGATTGTAATTTTTAGCTTTGTGTTGTTCAAATAGGATACACCTTCAGCGTATATTATAATACTAAAAATTGCACCTTAGTGTGCAATGGGTACACCAAAGAGGTGTGGAAGGTCAATTAGGGAAAGCGTTGGTCTCTATTTTGCATATATTTGTGTAGTACATGAGGTCAATTGGTAGGTAATTTAGCAAATGACGTTGTTTGTTCAACAAAGATCTCAATTGAGAAGTGATCATTTTCAATAAACTATGCACCCACAGGTATCCAAACATGATTAAAACAAAATCTCTAAATCATAAAGATAATTAAGCTCCTATGTTTCTCATTATCTCTCAATATCTACCTTCCTTTCTTATTTCTCTCTATCTCTTTCTTCCCTTCTCTCTTCTTCTGTCTCATATATAAATATATATATAACTAAAATATTATTATTAAAATGAATTTAATAATTTATAGTATATAAATATAACATATATTAATGATATAATTTATATTATATCAACTATTATATAATACTAAATATAATTATATTATATATAATTTAATGTGTACTAATTTAAAAAATAATATACACTAATTATATAGTATATTATATTTATATATAATAATTTCTATTAAAAAATATATAATATATAGTATAAATTAAATTAATATGATATATCATTTCTCAAAGTATATTTAAGATATTTAAATTGTTGATATTAGAAGCAGTGTCGGGCTTCTACTTCCAGCCTGCAATGAAGACAATTTAAATAATAGCCTAACGGCTATTTAAATTGCAAGGCAATTTTTTATTAAGAGACATGTCTTTCATTAAATGACATTTAATATTTGTTTATTATTTATTGAGGCCAACCCATCTCTAATCGGTGATTATATTGGAGAGTCATCACATTTCATGAAGGTCTACATTACACTTGAAAGGATGCATCTATTGAAGTCTCCTCATTCGAATTGTATATAAGGAAGATGACATTCGATCATTCAAGCATTCAATTCATTTTGTTCATATAGTTTGATATTCTCAAGTGCAAGCAAGAGTAAAGGAGAAATACATAATAGTGTAGATCGATATTATTGTAGAAGGTTGAGTTACTTCATTTCTTTGTTAGCATCAAATTGTGGTGCTCATTCTTGGCCTTAATATCAGCCTCTTTGTAAAAGTGGCATTCATTGATATTCAATATATAAGTGATATATTGTTGTTGGGTTTTTCTCCCTCAAGTGGAGGGTTTTCCCAGGGTATATGTTGTGTTACTATGTCTGATTTTGAATTAGATTTTTTCTCTTACATCTAATCATAAAAACTAACATGTTATCAAAGCAGGTATAAGAAAGATCATAATCAGATTTAGTCAAGCAACAATATCCTTCATTCTTATTCTCATCCTTGATTGCATCTATCTTATTGTCAAGATGGTGAATGGGCTCAAGATCGAAGATAGACTTGAGGGCGCATCTAACTTCACATCTTGGAGATTCAGAGTCATGCTCGCCTTGGAAGAAAATGAGTTAGTTGCATTCATGGAGGGTGAAGTTCCCAAACCAACCGATGAGAATTGGAAGTTACAGTAGAAGAGAAATGGAACTAAAGAGAAAAAGATGTTGGTGGATTTCGTGAAAGACCACATTGTGCCAATCATCTCTAAGTTGAAAACTGCAAGAGACATGTTCAAGACTTTGGAGGAGATGTATGAGATTAACAACACAAGTCGAGCTCTTGCATTAAAGCAACAACTTCTTCATGTCAAGATGGCAAAAGGAGAATCCGTCATCTCATACTTCATGAAGATCACTGAGTTGAGAGATCAACTCTCTACTATTGTGCATATTGTTGATGACAAGGATTTGACCATGTTGGCTCTTAATGGTCTTCCTTCATCTTGAGAGTCATACATTCAAGGAATAAGTGTGAGATCAAAACTTCTTAAGTTTGATCAGTTGAGAGTGGATTGTATTCAAGAAGAATCAAGGTTGGTTGTGAGAGGTATTGGTCAAAGCTCTACTAATGAAGACATTCATGTTCTTGTTGCTCAATCCTCGAAGAAGAAATGGAAAGAAGGAAAGAAAGGATATTTCAAGAGAAATAGAGATAAAGGATCAGATGGTGCTCCTACATTCAAGAAGAAGAAGGACCTCTCTTGTGTTCAATGTTTTAGATGTGACAAGTATGGTCACTATGCAAATGATTGTCCAACTAGGTCTAAGCAGCAAGCTACCATTGCATATGTTGGTGAGATCTCTCCGCAAAAGGATTTAGGTGGTTTCCTATTCTATTATGCTCTTTCAAGGAATGTGCCTATCAACAACAATACTTGGTTGATTGATAGTGGTGCTTCTCACCACATAACCGGATTTAGAGAGCATCTAACTAATTTGGTGGAGAGAGATTCTAGTGTTCAATTAATTATTGGAGATGATGCTAGTTATTATGTGAAAGGAGTTGGGACCTCCTGTCTTCACTTGGATTTTGGCATGTCCTTGCAGTTGAGTGATGTTCTATTTGTTTCAGGTATCAAGCGAAACCTTGTCTCTATCTTAGCCTTGGAGGACAAGGGGTGCCAAGTTCATTTTCAGAAGGTAAAGTTCTTGCATGGCCAAAGAACTCAAATATCAAGACTGCTTGGGTGATTGGAGTTAGACATGAGAGCCTCTACAGACTTTGCACCTGCCCACTTCAGGCTCTATTGCATGATTCATCAAGTTCATGTGAACTTTGGTATAGAAGATTGGCTCACCTTCACTTTCGAGCACTACCTACCATGGAGAAGATGGTTACGAGCCTTCTGAAACTCAACCAGGAGCATGAAGGCACTTGCAGAGGTTGCGCATTGGGTAAGAATACTAAAGGTCCATTTCATAGTAGTGAAAGTAGATCTAAATGTATTCTAGATCTTATTCATTATGATTTATGTGGTCCAATTTTTGTTGCTTCTTTGAGTGGTTTCTTGTATTATATTATTTTTATTGATGACTACTCTAGAAAGACTTGGATTTATTTATTGAAATCTAAAGAATATGAGGAAGTACTTGAGTGGTTCAAAGAATTTAAAGCTCAAGTAGAGAACTTGTCTGAGAAGAGGATCAACGTTTTGAGATCTGATAAAGGAGGAGAGTACATTTCTGGTAGGTTTTGTAACTTTTGCATTGAAGCAGGGGTTAAGAGGGAGTTATGTGTCCCTTACAATCCTCAACAAAATGGTTTTGTAGAAAGGAAGAACAGATCTATTGTAGAAGCAACCAAAGCCATGATACATGATCAAGATCTGCAAACCTTCCTTTGGGTTGAAGCATCTAGGACAACTGTGTATTTTTAGAATAGAAGCCCTCACCGCATTTTGGAGAACATGACTCCTGAAGAAGCATTCACAGGAGTGAAGCCGGAAGTAAGTCATTTGAGGATCTTTGGTTGTCTAGTGTATGTTCATATACCAAAAGATAAAAGGACAAAGTTGGAACCTTCTGGAAAGAAAGGGATATTGTAGGCTACAATGAGTCTTCAAAAGCTTATAGAATATACATTCCAGGCTAGAAGTTGATTGAGATCAGTAGGGATGTTACATTTGAAGAGGATGTTGCATTTAGGAGATCCAAGGGCATCCACATGGAGATAGACAATGAAGATCAAGAGTCTCCTCGGGATATGGAAGTTGACCATACTCCTGAGATTCAGAGGGAGGTTATGAACCCAAAGAAGATGATGATCTATTTGAGCCTTTGGAACCTACTGATGGGCCTATAGATATTGTGATTGGTCATAAGAGACCTCGTTGGGCTAGGAAAACAATGTAGGAGGCAGAAAGGTTTGCAGCCTCGAGAGGAACATTCAGAGAAAGCAAGAGACCTCATAATTTTTCCAGCTATGTTGCATTGATGAGTCAAATCATTGAATCGGAACCTTCCAGTGTTGAGGAAGCTACCAGTCAACAAGTTTGGAGAGATGTTATGGCTAAAGAGTATCAATCCATTCTCAAGAATGATGTTTGGGACATCATACCTAGACCTGAGGGAAAATTTGTTGTTTCTTCTAAGTGGCTCTTCAAGATCAAGCATGCGGCTGATGGGAGCATCGAAAAGTACAAGGCTAGGTTCATGGCTAGAGGATTCTCTCAAAAAGAGGGAGTTGCCTATGAAGAAACCTTTTCTCCAGTTGCTTGTTATACTTCAATTAGGACCATCATTGCTATTGCAGCATCTAAAGGATGGAAGATTCACCAGATGGACATGAAGACAACATTTCTGAATGGTGTAATCGAGGAAGAGGTATATATTGAGCAACCTAATGGCTTTGAGGTGCATGGGAAGGAGTCCCATGTTTGCAGGTTGAAGAAGGATTTGTATGGCCTTAAGCAGGCTCCTCGTGCTTGGTACGAAAGAATTGATTGTTACTTGTTAAGCTTGGGCTTCTCCAAGAATGATGTTGATTCAAACCTATACTTCAAGGTAATTTATGACAAAGCATTAATCTTGGCTCTCTATGTTGATGATTTAATTCTTACTGGAGAAGATCACCTCATTATCAAATGCAAGAAGGAGTTAGCTTCAGAATTTGAAATGAAGGATCTTGGTCTCATGCACTACTTCCTTGGTTTAGAAGTATGGCAGAAGCCTGATGAGATCATTCTAAGTAAAGGGAAGTATACCATTGATATTTTGAAGAGATTTGGTATGATGGATTGCAAATCCATGTCTATGCTTATGGAGACCAACTTACATAAGCTTAAGGAGGCTACAAATAGTTCAGATTTGGTGGATCCCGTGATGTACATGAAGTTGATTGGATCATTGATGTATCTAGTCAATACTAGACTAGATATTTGCTATGCAGTGAGTGCACTTAGTAGTTAGTTCATGTGTGAACCAAGGTAAATACATCTAGTTGCAGTGAAGCATATCCTGAGATACTTGTGTGGCACAGTTGGGTATGGCTTGAGATATTCTTCTGGTGTGGACTTACAGCTGCATGGATATACTGATTCTGATTAGGTAGGGTGTGTCACTGATCGGAAGAGCACCTCTGGATGTTGTTTCAATTTGGGGTCTACAATGATCTCCTAGTGTAGCAGGAAGCAATCTTCATTGGCACTGAGTACAACAAAGGCCGAATATATTGCAGCTTGTGTGGCAACTCGAGTAGTGTGGCTTTAGAAGCTCCTTGCACGATTGTTTGGACAATCAATGGATCCGACTATCATTCGTTGTGATAATCAAAGTTGTGTGAAGCTTTTTGTCAATCCAATGTTTCATGACAAAACTAAACATGTTGAGATCAAATACCACTATATTAGAGATATGGTATTGAGGAAAGTGATCTAGTTGAAGTATATCATCATTGATGAGCATACAATAAACATTCTCACCAAGCCTCTCTCCAAGATAAATTTTGTGTACTTTTGAAACAAGCTTGGTATGGTGGAGAATGAAGCCCTAGTTGAGAAGGAGTCTCAGTATCAGTGATCTTCTTTAATGCATTTCTCTCTGTGAGAGGGATTTGAGGTGCAAGCCCTTGTTAATCCATTTCTCTTTGAGAGAGATTTGAGGTGAAATCCCTTGTTTCCACCCTCTGGGAGTAGCCATGGTGGATGTCATGTGTGTGACTCCATGACAACATCACATGAAAGAGTTTGTGATGATTTTATTGTACTTGTGTTTTTCACCCTCTGGGAGTAGCCATGGTGAATGTCACGATGAGGTGATGACATCACATTGAGTGATGAGCACTTGTGCACATTTACCATACATGGGAGTAGCCATGATGGTTGATATCACGATGAGGTGATATATTTCCTTTCCACATATGGGAGTAGCCATTGTGCTTGCCATCACAATGAGGTGATATGTCTTATACAACTGGAAGTATCCTCCCTAGCTGAGAGGGAGTGTTGATGTTAGAAGTAGTGTTGGGCTTCTACTTCCAACCCGCAATTAAGACAATTTGAATAATAGCCTAACGGCTATTTAAATTGCAAGGCAATTTTTTATTAAGAGACACGTCTTTCATTAAATGACATTTAATATTTTTTTATTTATTTATTGAGGCTGGCCTATCTCTAATCGGCGGTTATATTGGAGAGTCGTCACATTTCATGAAGGCCGACATTACACCTGAAAGGACGCAACTATTGAAGTTTCCTCATTCGAATTGTATATAAGGAAGGTGCCATTTGATCATTCAAGCATTCAGTTCATTTTGTTCATATAGTTTGATATTCTCAAGTGCAAGCAAGAGTAAAGGAGAAATACATAATACTGCAGATCAATATTATTGTAGAAGGATGAGTTACTTCATTGTTGTGTTAGCATAAGATTGTGGTTCTCATTCTTGGCCTTAATATCAACCTCTTTGTAAAAGTGGCATTCATTGATATTCAATATATAAGTGATATATTGTTGTTGGGTTTTTCTCCCTCAAGTGGAGGGTTTTCCCAGGGTATATGTGGTGTTACTGTGTTTGATTTTGAATTAATTTTCTGCTCTTACATTTGATCATAAAAACTAACATAAATTACATATATTTTAAAATAATTATTATGTCTGAGTAAATATGTAATTATTACTTGAAATTCTAATAAAATAAATAAAAAAATTCCACCACAAACAAAAGAAGGTAGTTTTTTAAAATCCTAAATAACATTTATATAACATAATAACAATTAATTGTAGAATTATTATTTATATCCTTTCAGTATTAAATAACAATATAACATATTAGTTTAAAATTATATATGTTAATATATTAAATGTATTCGACAATACTTTTCAATTTTAATTAGTTGACTTTAAAAAATATCAATCTATAAATTAATATGTAATATTAAATAGAATTTAAATGATACATATTAATCTTGTACAAGTTTAAATATAATTTAATTATATAATAAATAATATTTATTTAATGTATACATTTTATTTTTTATGTCGATAAAAAGAGTTTTTTTTATTGAAATTAAAAGGAGAGTACAACAAATAATCCAAGTCCTCATCAGAGAGAGAAACACCGAAAGACTCCACTCCAGAACAACAGACACCACAGATTAACAAAAACAGCCAAAAGACTCTGAACTCGAGACATCTAGCACAATTACAATTTTGCTCCACGACAAGGCCTTCCCTTGGTCTGAGATCGGAGGATCATAGCAAAGCTTTTCCTTTTCAAATTCATGTCTTTCCTCCCTTTGACGACTTGCCAGCCATCCTCCATCTTTGCAGCCTCCTTCTGCCATTCCCTTCCCTTCGCTACACAATCGCCCTGCACCATTTCTACCTCCTCCTGCTTCCAATCCTCAGTTGCTTCGTGAAGCATCCATGATTCTTCATTGGTTGCTCATTCTTCCTTCCCTCCCCCCCACTGGTTACCCCATTGTCCTTTGACTTCGCCAGGCCTTATTTCTCCCTACATTCTGGCGTTTTGGCTCCCTGTTGAGTTTCTATTGATTTCCCTTCTAGAACAATGTCCATATCAGCATCTTGCATTCTAAGAGTCTTAGGTGAGCCAGTCCCCCTCTTCGGTTCTAAGTCCCTTCCTAACTAGTGCATACCCGATTTATCCACCACTTTAGAGGTATCCTTGGCCTGTTGTTCCAAACTACCACCCTACTTTTCAACTGCATAGTGCCTACATGAGACTTCCTGCCACCAAGTAGCAGGTTTAGTCCATCTGGGTTTTGCACATTGTGCAACAATATGACTAGTACGGAAGCATCTCCTACAGCGAAATGGTACCCCTTCATAGTCCAGGGGTTGTGCCCAACAACCTTTGGAAGTTTTAATTGAGACCTCTTCTGGAAGATGGTTTGAAACATTCATCTCCACCAAAATTCGGGCATAGGTGGAGTGCAAAAGATTAGAAGATCCTTCATCAACCATCAAAAATTCCCCTAAAGAATTTCCAATGGCCTCTAAGCAAGACTCAAATCACAGATGTAGAGGTAGGTTTGGGAGTCTTACCCACAGAGGGACTTTATCAAAAGTCTCAAAGGCTAGGTTAAAAGCTAGATGCCAAGGCTTCAAAGACAGCGCATACTTCTCCTCCCAACTCCAAAAATATTCACATAGAACTTTATTTTTGTCACCCACAAACTCAAACACCACAGTAAAAAAACCCCTTACAGTAGGGTAGATCTGAATACAGCCTTCTACAATTGGTTCCCATTGCTCAGATATCCATTTGTGCAAATCACAAAGCCAAGGCCAAAAACCCCTGAAACGACCTATTAGCCCCAGATGAGAGAAAACTTTGACATTGTGCAGGACCTCCGCCTCAAGCTCTTCCTGCAATAAAATCATTGGTTTCTCTGCCTTGGCATCAGTAGTTGGTTTCCCAGATGTCTGTTGAAGAGGAACAAGATGGTTTTTCACTCCCCCTCCCCGACTTTCCCCTGCTATTGGACTGGAACATGGGTCTGCAGAGCCCTCACCCCGCTCACAGCCTTTCCCTGCTTGTCACCCTGATGACAGAAGCCCTGCATTCCTCCCTTTGCCCGTGCTTCTCTTGTCGGCTTCAGTTTTTCCGGATGCCTGAAGAGAGCCCACAAACCCCGCTCCCATCGCATGTTCTCCACTGCGTGGAATGACGTTTGGAGGCTCGACAGAAAGCCCCTACGAGCCCTTCTCGCCCAGGCACGGTTCAGGAGGAACCCTAGCCTCTGCTCTCCACCACAGTCGACCGTTGAGCTCCATTTTTTATAGTGAAGTCTAAAATTTTTGTAGCTATTTAATGTATACATTATTATGTAATATTTAATAAGGTTTAATTAATATTTAGTATGAATTACAAAGTTGAATATAATACAATTATACAAGTATTATATTTATATGTTATTTTAATTTGTATAAAATAAAAAATATTAATTAATAATTATAATTACTTTTTATTTAGTAATTGTTTTGATTAGGGGTAAAAAATGGGTTTTGAAGGGGCCCAAAACCTTATACAAAAGATGATAGCTGATACGCAAAAGATCACCAGTAAGCATCAATCATCACAACAACAACAAGCTGCTACAACAAATAACACACAGACCACCACCAGCACAACAACAACCTCTTAACAGATAAACATGACAACACAGGCTACAAAAGATACACAAGCATGGGCCCGAAGCCCAAATACAACTAGGTTTTATCCAAGACCAGAAACCCCTCCCAAATTTTGACTGTAAAAACCACCTGAAACACTCAGGCAACAGAACTGCAAAGTATCAGCCATCCTTCTGCTCAGACACAACAGAACCAAACCCATCATAAGAAAATGAAATTTAATGGAGAAGAACATGATTAAATCCAATCACCTAATAAAAAACACCAGCACACAAGAGGGGTACCACTCCTTGAAGCACCCAATCGTACCACAACCCAACTCCAAGTCCACCTCAAGAGGACTGAACTCCCCTCTATAGGAGAAGATACTGTGAAAATTCAAACCACCAAAAGCACACCTCTCCAGCAACCTCGGGCTCCACCTTGATAGGAGAAACTTCCACCTTAATAGGAACACATCCAGAGGGAACCAAAAAAGAGGACTTTCATCCATAACCACCACACCCACCTCCCACTCAATAGGAAATGACTCATGCCCATCAAGAGTTGTCTTCTCCTCAACATAATACATAGTGCACAGGAAATGGAAGAAAATTAGAGCTACAAAAGTTTGGGGACACACACCATCCATAGGCTGAGCATGCAGGGGCTCCAAGAGAGAGACCACAATCAGACCAACAAAAATAATCGAGGGATCAAGAGGGAACAACATTCCACTCCACCATCTCCCAACATGCACCACCGAAGCACCATCATCAACATCACTGTCCTCAGTAGATAGAACCCACAAAGGGTGTACCCAAAAACTTTGAAAAAGAACCCAAAAGACAAGGGAATCTCCAAGTCAAAAGGAGATCCACCCCTACCAAACTCAACACCAAAGACCCTGAGAAGAACAATGCCTCCTCCTAGCACACCAAGATCAACCACTCTCGACCAGATAAAGGGGAAAGTCACAAAGTGAACATCAGCATAGCCAACGCATGCACCTTCAGCCACCGTCAGGGTCATCCCATAATAGCCCCCAGCCACACTCACCATAATAATAACAACGAACCCATCGTTGCCTTAAGACACATGGCAGCCCACAAAAGCAAGATAAACATCACTCCAAGTAGGAGTAACCAACATCCACCAACAACCATACACAATCCAAGACAAATCAAAACTCGACCCACTGGTAGCAAAGGGAAAGATCCCTCCAGCTACCCCGTTGCCAGCAGCCTCAGCCACAACATCCATCTCAGGAAGCCAGAGCACCTAGTCCAAAGCCATCGCAACCACAAACCAGGGAGGAAAAAGCACCAAACACCAGTATGATCCAAAAAGCCCACACCAAACCCCCCAACAAATAAGAGGTAGGAGGAAAACAAGAGGCTGAAACCCTCCACCACAAGGCAGCAGAGCCTTCACCTCCAAAGCAGTCATGACAATCTTTAAAGGCATAAAGAGAAGTCCAACACCCACGAGCAACAACCAACCATCGTAGCTTAGGAAACAACCAACAGACACCGGGTGACTCAACACCTAAAAGCCAAAGAAGCAGGTCGAGCACCACCCGAACCCTAGAAAAGCAACTAAAAATAGAGAGGCCCCCCTCAATAGGCAAGAGCTACCCAGAACCACAAAAAGATGCTTGATTAACAGACCAGTAGAGAGAAGGGGCCAAGGCAAAGGAAACTGTCCCCTAATGTAGTGCCCCTCAAGTTGTTACTATTATGTGTTAGACAATACCTTTACTATGTTAGACCTTGATATTTTTTATTGTCTTATGATTGCTAGCTTTAGAGCGATGGGGATGTTATACTGTGATGAGATGATGCACTATGTGGATGGTATGTTTTATGTTATGCTTTTGATTAGCATAGTTGTTAATATTGATATATGCTTATTTGTTGATTAATGATGCTTTGCTTTCGTCAGTCTTGATATGACTGTATAGGTGAAGGGGACGAGATTACATCACTCGCATGCGAGTGCTCTGTGATTCTGCGATTTCTCTTCACGGTGTGTCTGCTAAGTTTAATGCATGTTTGACATTTGTTTTGATTAGAGGATTGCAGGTATAGGACATCGTCTCCACCTGGTTTCATAGGTTTGAGCGTGTCCATAATCCAATAGTATTGCTGATTGGGAGATAGTAACGGGGTTCTGTTAAACCACAACCCTTTCATAGTGTGTCGTTATTTTGTGTTTGATATGTTGTTGAGTCATGTCGTTCTTGTTGTTTTGATAATTTATTATCGATGGAAATTGCATGTGGGAGTTAATGTTTAAGTGGATTGTAAATGATTATTTATGTATTCTTGATTAGATTGTTACTTAATTTAATTTATTTTATTTTATTTAATTGGTAAGGTAATTTAATCTATTGATTAAATTTATCTTATTAAATGGACAAATTAATTAATTAAATTTCATTTATGTGGTAAAGTAATTCAATCTTTGTAATTAAATTTATTTATTAAATAAAAAATTTAATTAAATAAATTTAGTTGTGGAGTAAATAAATTAATCTATTATATCTATTAAGTGAATATCTTAATTGTATTTGTAAAGTGCATAAAGTAAATGATTTAAATTTATTTTGAAATTGAAATTTTGTTTTAAAGTATTAAAATGCAAAATATCTTGTGAATACATAAGGAAATATCTCTAGTGGTTGAAAAAAAAGATATTTTTAAATGTTGACTAAGTGTTGAGGAAATAAAGGGAGATATTTTTTTTTTGAAAAATAAAATATCTTGAAAAATTTATGAAAGGATATAGATATTTTTTGAAAATCTTGTTGTGAAGAAGGGGGATATTCATTTTTGAAAGGAAGGAAAATATCTTGGGTTTTGAGGTTGCTAAAAATAGAGGAAGGTTTTCTCTATATTTCATACATTTTTGGTCTGGAAGTGAAGATTTTGGAAGGAAATCTGGAGTTTTGGATTTGGCAAGGAAGCACAACATCAACTTGATTTTCTTCAAACTTCATAACATAGGTTCTTTAATTGTTTATTTGTTATTTTAAGAAGCTTTGATTTTTGTTGAAAGGAGGTTTTAATGTTTGCTGTAAATTCTTAGAAAATCTCTATGGAAAAATTGTGAAGTTCTTAGTAATGAAAACAAATATTAATAGTAGAAAAATTGAAAGAGAAAGCAAAAGAAAACAACATAAATTTTTACAATAGAAAAATTGGAAGAGGAAACAAAAGGAAAACATTTAAATTTTTGTGTTTGAATTTAAGTTTACTTTTCCATTTCAATTTAAAGATTGAAATTGAGAATTTGTATTTGAAATTTTTTTTTGCTGTGTAATTATTTATGTAGAAAATTTGTCCAATTTGACTGTAAAATGAGAATTTTTATGTATATATATATATGTTTATATATATGTATATGGAGATACATATATATTTTATATATGAAATTATAAACTGTTATGCTAAGAATTTTTTTGTGAAATTCCCAACAGGGAAATTATTTAATTTTGATTAAAAATAAATAAATAATAATAATAAAAATTGTTGTTTTGGTGGGGGGTTGCACCCACAACCGCCCCCATAGGGAGGCAACTATGGAGGCAGCATCACTGCCCTCATAGGTAGCTGCGCTGCCTTCAAAGCGCACCCCCAGTGGGGAAGGCTGCGTAGCAGCCTCCCACAAGTGGGTGGCGTCCCCTGTTTTGGGGGTTTGTTTTTTTTTAAATATAATTTGTTTTTTTTTATATATTATATATATTTTTTATATCATTTAATATATTAATATATTTTATATAATTATAATATATTAATGGTTGGAATTTAAATTTGTTGTTTTAATAAATATTTAAATATTATTTACATATTTAAATATATGTGTTTAATATATATATTTATATTTAAATATATTTATTTTAAGGTGATTTTATTATAATGACGCAAATATTGATTTTATAATGAAAAGATTCCAATGGGGAAATGGGATTCTTAAATTTAAATATCAGTGGGGAATTGAAGTAAACTTTTTAATTTAAATCTATTATCATTTGAAGGTGTTCAAGTAGTTATTTAATAAGGTAATGATTTTAAGAGAAATGGTTATTTGTTTTAAATGAAATGAAATTTCTAAGAAAGCAATTATTAATTATTATATTTCTTTGGGTTGCAAACGAATTTATAATAAGATTAGTTAATTTCATATAATGTGTAATTGAGGAATTTAAAATATTGTGTTCATAGTCAAATTATTGATTTTATTTTAAAAATAATATATTTGGAAGGACAAATATTGAATTTAAATGTAATGTGTTTAATAACAAGATTAATTGATTTTAAAATGATTTATTTTGCAAATGACCAATAGTTATTTTTAAATGATAGGTTTTGGATCATAGAAGTAAATGTTATTATTATTTAAGAGCAATTAGGGAATTAAATATTTGGTTAAATTTTATCCTTTGTCTGAAAGAGACATAATTTAATTAGTTTTATTGTGGCAATAAACTATTGAATGTTATTAAAGGAAGTGGATTTAGGAAATCCAAAGTAGATTTAATTCATGTTTATTTGCCTTTTCAAAAGTAATTTCTTATGTTATTGCTTTAGGGGAAATTGTTTGGTAGGGGTTAATAAGTCTTCCAGATGGGGTTTTTAATTAATTGGGGTTGTCGTATTATGTTTGTCAACCTGTTTTGAATCCCTTGGGTAGTGCATGGTGCGTTGTCAATATTTTACCCAGTTTCCATGAATGGGGATGATCTATGCCTCTTTTGGAAGGAGTGGATTACGTGTTTTGTTGCCTCCAATTGTTTGGAGTGAGTTTCATTATATGCTGCCTCCTAGAGTTGGAGTGATTGTTTATCTAGTTTGTATGCACTTTGGCACCCTTGGTGATTGGTTTTGTTTGGTATGTTGTCAAGTAGAAGAGTGGCTTTTGTTAGGCGCTAGAGCCCAAAGAGGTAAACTAGGTAACCTTCAGATGTGGTTTAATCAAGTGATAACTAAAACAATGTACTTAGAAGTTTGGGTAGTATTTCACACTAATCAAGATAATTTAGCCTCACTCATAGACACAAGCGCTCGTATAGGCTTGGGATGAGTAGGAAGGCCTGGAATGGCAAGGTCATCTATCTTGTTTTTACGAGAGGTATTTGATTTCGCATGAGTGAGTATGGGGGCCGAGATTCAATTGAGGCCAATAGGATATCCCATAATGGGGGTCAGAGCCTATGAAGATTCCAAGAGGATATCCCATGTCGAGCTGTGTGATGACACTCTTTCTACGACAACAGTTGGTATGTGATTTTGTGTGTATGGTTTCTTAACATACTCGATCTGTTTTATGTTTGGAAGCAATGCGACCATGTTAGAGTTGTAATTATGTTGTACCTGTGATTGGTTGTGTCAGTATGAGTCAGTATGTGTCAGCCTGTGTCTAGAGGTAGATGGGCTTGTCTAGGAATCCTTGTTACTATCTCCTAGCATGGGGGGTGGGCCTTCGGGTACCACTTGGTTGGGTGGAATGTGCACCTTACTCCGTTGGGTTTTCTTCTTGTTCATGTGGATAAGATTTCTAGTTGGAGAGCTTGTGGGATCCAGTTCATTTCATGCTTTATTCATTTCAATTGATCTTGTAATTTATTACCCCTCATTTGTTATTGAGGTGGAAAGTTGTAATTTGTAATCTTACTATTGGATTTACCTCATTTAGGGAATGAGAGATGTAATCTTATTGTTGATTTATTGTTATATGAAATCATGTGGTATCTCTTATTCTTTGATGTAATTTATCATGTATGGAATGTATGTGTCTTAATTTCTTAAGTATATAGATGTTATGGGTTCAACTCATGTTTTTTGGTTTGGGTTTTAAGGAAATCTCAGTCTCGTAACCTTAGAGGTTGTTGGCAATGGGTAGTGAACTTGCATGTTAATTGTACTTAAAAATAAATAAATAAATTATGTGTTTGAATAGTTAATTGCAACTTCCTCTAGGGTTGTGTGGCGGGGCGTTACACCTAAACCAAAGACCTTCGTCTAGACGCAAAAGAGACCGCCTCACCAAAGCTGCTGAGGCCAACGGAAATAGGAATCAAATGCACCGAGCATTTGACCAAGACCTAGAACAGATCCCCATCCCCATCGCTTTCTCCCTCCCTGTCCTCGACACAGTTCAAGCCTGCACTCCCACCTGCACTTTCGCTCGATGCCATCTCAAATTTAGTAATTGTTATTACAAAATATAATATATAATATTCTATACAATATTAAATATAATTCTATTATATAATGTAATTTGTATACATATTAACTAGCATACATATATTAAATATTAATATATATAAAATATGCCAAGAGTTATCTTTTGTTGAGGGGCCTATTTTCATCAACTTATTCAAAACAACAATAAACTACCCATATGTTATCACCATTTCAATTAATCAAATAATATATGAGAAAAATAAATCAGGCGGAAAGAATCAATAGTGAAATAAAGCCAAAAAATACTCAATAGCACATTAGAGGTTAAACGCTATTAATTTATGTAGCTTGGACAGGTGTCTCCATTCCCAAGAAATGTTTATTTAATTATTTAATTATTTTCTAGAGACTTCTAGAAAGGAGTGAGTTGTCTAGATAATTATGTAATTAAATAATTGATTCCTCTAGAGACTTCTAGAATCCAATTAGTTAGGGTTGTTAGAGTCTATTTAATCTTAGCCATTGATTGAGATTAAATCATGGCCATTGGTTTTCCAATGAGAAAAGTATAAAAGGGGATCAATGGGAATTTGGAGAACACATACAAGTAGACTTGCAGTGATAGCAAGTAGATTTGCAGTGAGAGCAAATAGTCTTGCAGTGTTAACAAGGGCGCAGTGATAGCGTTGGGGATAGCAACTATGAAATTTCAGCAGGAGAAATTAAGGGAAGAATTTTCAGAGAAGATTATTGTCGGCTCTGCCAGTAAGAGGCAAGTAATTTATGTATTCCTTGATTTGCTGAAGTTTAATAAAATTCCTCATCTGCAGTAGTGGTTTTCCCTTCGGGATTTTTCCACGGACAATTTGTCCAAAAATATTGTGTTCATTATTTTGCATGTTTTCTTCTCTATTCCTGTGAGTTTATTGGTAAAGTTGCAATTGTATTATTTTTCAATATTTGAGTGAATTAATTTTCCAGAGTCAAATAATCTATATTAGATAGGAGATTAATAATTAGTAATTGCAATAGAATTTTCACATGGTATTATAGCTAATCTAAGGGCAGAAAAAGCACAACGCAGGAAAGAGGGTTTATAAAAACCCAGTTCTACCTCTTCAGAATTATTTTTATTGTTATTGCTTTTATCTTTTGAGATGGCCTCAACAGGTTTAAGAGTTTAGGACAGATTGGATGGAGCCTCAAATTTTGGTGTCTGGAAAGCCAAAATTTCTTTGTTGTTGGAAGAGAATGGGATCAAGGAATATGTGATCAGTGTTGTACCTGTACCTACAGATCCAACACAGCTCTTAGCACATAAGAAGGAAGATTCCAAGGCGAGGAGGTTGATTCTTGATGGTGTCAAGGACCATATTGTTCCACATGTCGCAGAGTTAGATACAATGAAGAAGATGTGGGACAACATTCTGAATCTGTACCAGAATGCTACCACTAACCGGAAGTTGATTCTCAGAGAAAAGTTGAGGAATACTCGGATGAACAAGGGAGAAGACATGACAAGTTACCTCACCAGACTTAGGCTTGTCAAGGATGAGTTGGCAGCTATTGGAGATAAACTAGATGAGGACGAGCTAGTACGAGTAGCCCTAAATGGGTTTACTAAGCAGTGGGATGTCTTTGTTCAAGTTATTAATGGACGAGACACCTTACCAAGTTGGGATCGACTATGGAGTGACTTCACTCAGGAGGAGCTTAGACTTAGTCTTGTCAGCGGAACCAACAATAAGAGTTAGAAAAGTGAGGTGGAACAGGAGAATATTTCCCTTGCATGAAAAGGGAAAGCAAAGAATGGGTCAAGCAAAGGATCAAATTCACAAGGTGAGAAGAAGGAATTATCTAAATTCAAGTGTTATGGCTGTCACGAGTTTGGCCACTATGTCAGCGATTTCCCACAAAGGAAGAAAGGCAAGAAGTAGACGACAACTTCAACAAGTGCAAATGAGCTCTCTAGTAGAATGGAGGATGAGTGAGCTCTCATAGCTTGTATGGCTAGCTCAACCTCACAGGGTGTTTGGTATATAGACCGTGGGGCGTCATTTCATATGACAGGAGTTAAAGAGTACTTCTCTAGTTATAAGGAGGAGGACATTAGAATATAGATTTCTATGGGGAACATGTCCAAACTCAATCCAGTTGGGAAAGGGAATGTTCTGTTCTAGAGGGAGAATGGAAAGTGGATTCCCATTCATGATGTGTTGCATGTGCCAGGCTTGGGTATGAATTTTATATCCGTATCCATCCTTTAGGATAAAGGTTACAATGTACTCTTTAGAGGGGCGAATGTGTTAATCAAGCACAAGGATTGGAAATCACCCACAACTATTGGAGTTAGGAGCGATCGACTTTATAGGTTGTAGTTTGATACTCATAAGGCATTGATGAGCAGCAGTAATTCTAGAGATCGAGGAGAGCTATGGCATAGGAGGATGGGCCATATACATCATGGAGCACTTAAATTGCTTTGTGAGATAGTGACAGGTGTTCCAGAGGTGAGCACAGAGCATCATGATGTTTGTAAGGGATGTGTGTTGGGGAAGTTTGTGAAATAATCTTTTCCAAGGAGTGACACTAGATCCAAGGGTGTTCTTGATCTAGTACATTCAGATATATGTGGAGCAATGTCAACGAAGTCTCTCAGAGGATATGAGTACTTTGTCACTTTTATTGATGATTTCTCCAGGAAGACCTGGATATACTTCTTGAAGACCAAGGATGAGGTTTTCAATCGCTTCCAAGAGTTCAAAGCTCTTGTGGAGAATTCAACAGGCAGGAAGATAAAGGTTCTTCGATTAGATAATGGAGGCGAGTACAAAGGGAAAGAGTTCCAGGAGTTATGTACCAAGGAGGGAATCAAGAGAGGGTGGATTGTTCCTTACAACCCGCAGTAGAATGGGGTTGCTGAGAGGAAGAATCGGTCTATATCGGAGGTGGAAAGGGCTAAGTTGCATGACCATGATATGCCACGTTACTTATGGGTAGAAGTATGCAGTACAACAGTGTACATATAGAACAGGGTTCCACATAAGGTATTGGGAAAGATGACACCAGAGGAGGCGTTCTTAGGGAAGAAGCCAGATGTCAACCACTTTAGGATATTTGGGAGTTTGGCGTATTGTCACATTCCAAGGTCTACACGTTCCAAGTTAGATCAGACTGTAGAGAGAGGGTACTTTGTGGGGTATAGTGAAACCTCAAAGGCATATCAAATATTTATTCTAGGGACTAGGAGGACTATAGTTAGGCATGATGTCAAGTTCATGGAGGATAAGGCATTTAGGAGGTCCAAAGATTTTCCAGTAGATGATTAGAGTGAGCAGCTAGTGGAAGCTCCAAGGATCGTTCAACCAAATCAAGGATAGTGTAGCTCGAGTACAGTTACTAGTACAAGCACATGCTCAGGTGTTGAGAGTTCACAGAGTATGGAGTAGCAAATGCAATAGATCTAAGAGATGCATTAGGGTGATATGGAGGTTGATACTTCATCCTCTATAGTTGGTAGCAGGAACCAATAGTCACAAAGGGATACTCAGGAACTTGTGGGAGCTCCTAGGATGAGTAGTAGACAATGGAGACAACCAACCAGGTATGATGACTATATGGAATTAGTTAGTCAGTTGGTAGATAGTGAGCCTTCTAGCTATCAGGAGGCCGCACAGCAGCAGGTGTGGCAAGATGCAATGGTTGAGAAGTATACCTCAATAGTGTAGAACGATGTGTGGGAGGTTGTACCTAGACCAACATATAGGGTAGTGGTTGGATCACACTAGATCTATAAGATCAAGCATGGTGCAGATGGTAGCATCAAGAAATACAAGGCAAGGTTCATGGCCAAGGGGTTCTCTCAGAAGGAGGGAATTGACTATGAGGAGACATTTGCTCCAGTGACTAGGTATACTTCTATATGAGTCATGATCTCACTTGCAGCACAGATGGGATGGTAGATCCATCAGATGGATGTCAAGATGATGTTTCTTAATGGTGAATTGAAAGAGGAGGTATACATAGAACAACCAGAGGGCTTTGTGACACACAACAGTAAAACCCACGTGTGCAGATTGAAGAGAGCTTTGTACGAACTCAAGCAGGCTCCCAGGGCATGGTATGAGCACATTGATAGATACTTGTACGGAATGGGCTTTGTGAAGAGTAAAGCGGATGCTAACCTCTACTACTTGGTGGTTGGAGGTGAGGTTCTCATTCTTGTTCTATATGTGGATGACTTGTTTTTAACAGGTTCACTAGGGCTCATAGAGGAGTGCAAGAGGGACCTTGTAGCAGAGTTCGAGATGAAGGATTTGGGGCTTATGCACTACTTTCTAGGCATGGAGGTATGGTAGACAGATGGAGAGATTTTCCTTGGACAAGGGAAATACTGCATCAAAATATTAAGGAGGTTCGAGATGGAGGATTGCAGATCCATGTTTATTCCTATGATCATGAATTGCAAGAAGGTAGACTCATCCATAGGGAAGGATGTAGACCCCACCTTATACAGGCAATTCATTAGGTCTCTCATGTATTTGGTCAACACCAGACCAGATATATCCTTTGTAGTAAACTCTCTTAGTCAGTTCATGGTGGAGCCGAAGAGAGTGCATTGGATAGTAACAAAGCATGTTTTGCAGTATTTGCATGGTACAATCAAGTATGGGATCAGATATACTCAAGGTGATGGTATCAGGTTGATAGGCTATACTGACGCAGATTGGGCAAGCAGTACAACAGACAAGAAAAGCACTTCAGGGTGTTGCTTCAGCTTGGGTTCAGGAGTTGTCTCTTGGTACAACAGGAAGCAAAAGTTTGTGGCTTTGAGTTCTGCAAAGGCAGAATACATAGTAGCTAGCATGGCGACATGTGAGGTGATATGGCTTTGAAAGTTGTTGGTAGCCTTGTTTAGTTAGAGGGTTGAGACTATAGTGATACACTACAACAATCAGAGTTGCTTCAAGTTGTCTAAGAATTCGGTGTTTCATGATAGGTCTAAGCATATAGACATCAGATATCATTTCATCAGGGATTGTGTATAGCATGGGATTGTTCAGCTACAATATATACCTACAGATCAGCAACTAGCAGATATTTTGACCAAGGCATTGGGGAAGGTGAAATTCATCTTCTTCAGAGATAAGTTGGGTGTCATGCAGAACACCTTCCTCGCTAAGAGGGAGTGTTAATTTATGTAGCTTGGATAGGTGTCTCCATTCCCAATAAATGTTTATTTAATTATTTTCTAGAGACTTCTAGAAAGGAGTCAGTTGTCTAGATAATTATGTAATTAAATAATTGATTCCTCTAGTGACTTCTAGAATCTAGTTAGTTAGGGTTGTTAGAGTCTATTTAATCTTAGCCATAGATTAAGATTAAATCATGGCCATTGGTTTTCCAATGAGAAAAGTATAAAAGGGGATCAATGGGCATTTGAGGAACACATACAAGTAGACTTGCAGTGATAGCAAGTGGATTTCAGTGAGAGAAAATAGTCTTGTAGTGTTAGCAAGGGCGCAGTGATAGCATTGGGGATAGCAGCTATAGAGTTTCAGCAAGAGAAATTGAGGGAAGAATTTCTGGAGAAGATTATTGTCGGAGCTTTGCCAATAAGAGGCAAGCAGTTTATGTATTCCTTGATTTGCTGAAGTTTAATAAAATTCCTCATCTGTAGTAGTGGTTTTCCCTTCGGGGTTTTTCCACAGACAATTTGTTCAAAAATATTGTGTTCATTATTTTGCATGTTTTCTTCTCTATTCCTGTGAGTTTATTGGTGAAGTTGCAGTTGTATTATTTTTTAATATTTGCTGTGAATTAATTTTCTAGAGTCAAATAATCTATATTAGATAGGAGATTAATAATCAGTAACTGCAATAGAATTTTCACAAACACAAAGATGCTTAGTTGTCTTATGAGTTCCCCGTGAAATTTGAATTGTCTAATTTTAATTATAATTTTATTTTCAATACATATGTCCAATTTCTCCTTTAAAAAAATGTGATACAATTGTCGATTAAGATACAAGATAAGGTAACCAACCCCTATTTTTAATTCTAGCGTGTATTAAGAAAATGTAACCTTGCCTTGAGTTCCAAACCAAATGAGCCCTAGCAAGTCCAACAAACTCAACTTGGGAAACTTTTCATCCCACTCAATAATAAAACAATAAACCTTACGACTCCTTGAATCTTTGTTTTGTTTTACTGCAACAATAGATTATAACAATGCAATTAGTTTCAACAAAACTAAAGCCAAATTTGTGATAGCTAAATTCAAGTGAATCCAAAAATGTAAAGCCAAACCTGTGAGAAATCCAACTCCATGAGAATAAAGCCAAAATTGTGACTACGAAGTTTTGAAATGGTTATGATTCAACAACCTCTTTTAATAGAGGTCTTCATGAATTCAAATATAAGAACATCTAAATAAAGTTGTGAATAAAATAGATTTAAGACTGCTGTAAAAACAAAGCAAAAAAACTAAAAACTATTGAAAAATAAATACACTATTTGAAAAATAAATTAAAAAAATTACAAATAAATACATTGAATTTTTTTATAATTATAAAAATATATATTTGTATTACTACTATAAATAAATGTTCACTCTAAAAACTTAAAAAATTATTACATGACACTAAGTATTTAGTTTTAATTTATTTTAATAGAGGTCTTATGAATTTGTGAATACAACTTTAAAAACAAAGTAAAAAAACTAAAAACTATTGAAAAAATAAACAAAAAAAATTACAAATAAATACATTGAAATTTGTTATAATTATAAAAATATATTTATGTTACTACTATAAATAAATGTTCACCCTAAAAACAAAAAAATATTAAATGACATTAAGTATTTAGTTTTAATTTATTTTTTTAATTAAATTGATTTTAAAATCTAAAAAAGCAACACTGTCACCACTTGGCTAATACGTTTCTCGGCGTAACTCTCGGCGTAATTGTTTGCATTTTACTTTAATTTATCTTTTTAACATTCAAAATAAAAATAATGTATATATATATATATATATTATAAAATAAAATAAAAATGTTTACAATTATAATACTAATGATGAAACACTATTGCAATGAAAATAAATAATGAAAATAAGTGCCTCAAGAAGGATAACTCTCCATGTATTTTATATAAATACTAATTTATTATAATAATTATTATAATTAAATTAATTATAATTATTAATATTAAATTTTAGTATTTATAATAATAAAAATGAAATCGTTATAAAATTGATTATGATATAAAAATAAATATTTTAGAGTGAATAAATATCAAATCGATTTAAATCTACTTCAAATTTGCTTGAAAAAACGTCTACATACAATGAATATAGTTATGCTAGTTGCATGTCATTTGAACGTCAAATTCAAACTAAAGAGTTTTTCCTTACATTGAATTTTACTTTTTGATGGATGCCATTGTAATACGCCTCTCAGCGTAAATAGTTTTCTATGTAAATACATTCATTATATTAATTATTAAATATATTATAAAATATATATATATATTGTATTAAATTTATATTTTGTTTTTGTTTTATATTAAAATATATTAATTGTATAATTATATTTACTTATTATATTATAGAATATAATTTATATTAATAATAAAACATTATAATTATTAATTATTAATTATTGGTTAATTATGTTGATAAACGTAACCCTACAATGGCAGCACGTTGCCTATAGAAGGAGGTCAGGACAATTCGTTAAAAAAAATACAAAAATAAATACATTTTAGAAAGAAGGAAAAAGAATACACAGAAAATCATTTTAAGAATAGTAAATTTTTAATAATGTAATAATAATATAATATAATACTACTTAGCCAAACACAAAAAATACATTTTAAAAATAAAACAAAAAATTTAAAAAAATAGAAAAAAACAAAAAAAAATTTAAAAAACATTTTTAATAATGATATAATATATGAAAGTAATAATTAAGCCGAAAGGCTTCTTACACTCACATCAATGAGTATGTGTACATTTTAATTCTCCCCATTAAAATTGACGTCTACTAACCCTTCTCAAAGTAATATTATATTTAAGATTTTTTATATATGTAAAGCTTTAAAAGCATGTATTATCATCATTTTTTTATAGTTCTACTATATATGAAATTTTAAAGAAAATATAATATATTATTCTAATTTTAATATATATAATTTTACATGATTTTTAATTTATAATATTTGTTATGGAAATACATATTAATTTAAAATATTTCATAATAATTTACAATATTTTCATGTTTTTATAATTTTTATAAGATTTTTAACAAGATAATCTTAAATATCTAATAGAAAAAATTAAAAATAAATACAATATTATATATATATATTGAAATCAATATATTTCTAAAGTTGTTTTAAAACTGTTTGAATTTTTTAAGAAAATATAATATAGTATTTGAATTTTAATATATATAATTTTACATGAATTTTAATTTATAATATTTGTTATGGAAATACATATTAATTTACAATATTTCATATTAATTTACAATATTTTCATGATTTTATAATTTTTAGAAATTTTTTAACAAGATAATCTTAAATATCTAATAATTTTTTTTTAAAATAAATACAATATTATATATATTGAAATCAATATATATCTTTGTTTGGCAATAGAGATACAAGAAACTTTTGCTTTGTTTTTAAAGCTATTTTAAAACTCTTTGAAGTTTTTAAGAAAATATAATATAGTATTTTAATTTTTATTAGTAATATATATAATTTTATAATATTTGTTATGGAAATACATATTAATTTAGAATATTTAAAAAAAACTAAAATATACATTTTTAGAAAAGAAAATATAATATAATATTCTAATTTCTAATAGTAATATATATCATTTTATAATATTTGTTATGGAAATATATATTAATTTTCAATATTTTCATGCTTTTATAATTTTAAGATGATTTTTAACAAGATTATCTTGAATATCTAATAAAAAAAATTAAATAAATACAATATTATATATATGTTGAAATCAATATATATCGTTGTTTAGCAATGGAGATGCAAGAAACTTTTGCTTATTTTTTAAAGCTGTTATTTTTATTTTATATGGAGTCACTACATTGTGCATCACTATATAATGCACAAACTAGAAAGAATATTTGTTTTGCTTTTATTTATAGAATTTAATATTGCAAAGGTATGTCTGTTCATTTTTCCCTGCTTGAAGTTGTCTTTCTAGCTAGAAATATTAATGTGTGATTTTTTGAGTTTTCTGTGTAGCTACCATTGCAAAATCGTTCATGCTCCCATTCTTGTTAATGAATAGAATAATCTCTCTTTTATTGTTTTAAGAAAAAAATTTATGTGCCTCAGTTTATTGTTGATTATGTGAAGCCAATATTGTTTTATGTTGATGTTACAAAATGTGGAATAAAGGAAAGCGTCGACAATTAGGAGAGAGGCAAAATTTCATATTGCAAAGGTATGCTTGTTCATTTGTCTTGCTTGAAGTTGCATTTCTAGCTAGAAATATTGTGTAATTTTTTGAGTTTATTCACATAATAATTAATCCACATACAATTGCCTTTTATATTGGCATAAATTAAGATCAAAGGATTTGCATACACTGACCAAAAGAAGAGAACTTTATTACCTTAGAAATATTTTCATTAAGGCAGAGGGCTAATTAGATTCTATATGTAGGAAGAAGAAATAAATGTCTGGAAAAATGTTTTAGAAGAAACAATAAGTAGGTGGAATCTATGGTGACTGTAGCTCTTTGCTATATTTGTTCTTGCTCTACTCTTTTGTCACTCTTTTCTCTTTCCTCATTGCTTTTTTTTAGAATGGTGGATGCCAAAATAGATTTAAAATTACTTTTATAGGATTAGGATTTGTTATGATGTTCATTTAAAAAAAAAAGTGAATGTGTTCATGCAATATACAACAGTGTGTGGTGCAGTCTAAATAGGGGGTCCAATGAAAGATAGTATAATCAAACAACCCAAACAATAAAAATTAAAACTATATTGTTATAATAAAAAAATATCATCATAATATTATTGAACTGTCTCTTTTGTACAACTAAAGTGTTTGCATTCCTGAAAGTGATTTGAATTTTGTGCAATGAATTTTGTATCAGGAAAGAATCTCGATCCATTGTTATGTTTTAGAATGAGGTTCCTCAATCCTTCACCAGACCAGGTCGCACTATGTTAGCACTACTTCTTTCTACGGTGTTATTGGGGACTGTAATTTTCCGTAGGAGTTCCTCTTCCCATAGTGGCGGCAGATGGAAATGGAGGTCGAAGCTCACCGATTTGATATGCAACAAGACATTACACCTGACGCTATGTGTTTCCACACTGTTATCTGATAACAACTAAGATGTCCCATTCATGTCTGCAATTTCAAATTAACCATGCCTGCCAAAAAGACAACCAGAATATGAAATTTAATATATTGAAATAAAGAAAAGATGGTATAACTTAGATCATTGTTACCGTAGAACCAATCCCATCTTTAGGTACTGAATTCTTTTCCTGCACCCCAATATTTTATTTCTTCAAAAATATATGGGTAGGTTGATCGATTCATTTCTTTAACAAGTTCATTTTCGCTTTACCTAGATAACACTTATGCTCTAGAGATCAAGTTTGTTTAGGCCATGTTTGACTTTAAGCAAGCATAAATTGAATGGACGGATTGATTACCTTTTAGGCATAAGAAAAAAAAGGTTTCATTGTCCAAATTGTTTTTTAATGATTTTAAATCTTAAAAATAACTCCAACTCACTCAATATATAATTATATATAATCTATCAACAACATTTTTTTTTGAAAGATGCAACTCATTTAGGGTTTTTCAAATTTCTACTATAAATCTAATATACTTTATTTTGAATCTTGCTTTCTTCTTGGAATATAATGAAGCCAAAAGAGAAAACTTGAATCCATAAAGATCAAGTCCTAATTCCAAGGAATGGATCCTCAATTGAATCATTCCTTTAGAGGATGTATTTGTAGTTGCAAAACCTTTGATGAAGGGTTGCATGATCCAAGGAGGAGACAACGCAATTAATGCAAACTGATGATTTGAAAACACTTAAGCATTCTACTCATTTGATCTTCAAAAGGCGTGGGGATTTGGCCTTATGTAGCTAAGATTTAGCTATGTATGTTGATAACCTTTGAGGAATTCCACATGCTAGATATCTGCAAATTTCTAGCCTTTTTATTCTCCCTGCCATCTCTAAATATGGTGTAATTGGAGACCTGAGGCATGAGTTTTTGGAGCAAGGGGTTAAGGTGGTAAAAAACAAGGATAGTAGTTTGGTACTAGAACTATCATATTGTTAAAAGGTGGGAGTAATTACTTATTTTTGTATGTATTCCTTTCTATCCCAATATAGTGGGGTGTTTTTTTGTGCAAATATTATGTAATAATCATCTTGGATTATTTTAGTTTTTATGCCCATATGTATTAAGTTTTTCTTATATTTGGTGTGGAACCTATAGTACCCACAATTAACCTATCAATTTTTTTTTTTTTAAGTTTCACATCTAGAGTTTAAAACACTTATTTCACAATTTTGGATTTGCTTGAACATTCAAGTAATGGTCGTATCAATTTATATAGTAAAGATTTAGATTTCCACTTTCTAACTTAACATTTCTATTTCTACCATAGTGTTTGCAACATTCTTCCAAATAGTAGTTAAGTTCATAATATGTCAGATGTTTCACTTGTGGTCTTTGTTTTAGAGTTTGCAAGATAGGAGTGTAACACATTACTTTAATTTAATAAAGATAATGCTACTAATTATGTAGCAGCTTGTAAAATATCGAAGGTAAGACAATAAATAATTATATCTAATGTCATAAATATAGCAATGACGTCCATTTCTAATAATTCCCAACTTTCACTTTCAAATAATTTTATATGCATTTTTATGTTTTGGGTGTTGATCATGTTGCAAGTCATTTATGTTGTTTATTCTTCTATATCCCAGTCCTCAATCAACAAATATATTTTTGTTCATCTAAAACTGAAATGGAGATTTCAGCCTATAAATTTATGATCTCAACTTTTAGTAATAAAAATAATATTTAGATATAAAGGTTTAGGTAAGAAGCATGTTTTTGTGAAGAGTGTGAATATTAAACTATATGAAATAGATCAATGTAAGACCATCGATTGATTTTTCTTTTTGTTTAGGGGATATCAAGGTCACAACTTCCATAGAGAGTGTCTCATACAATGAATCTTAAATATCGACCAAAAAAAAAAAGATTTATCGACAAACACATGAAAAAATATGTAGAATTATATATTTAGACATCATAATTTTTAATTATTTAAAACTAAATGTAAATGATTTTAAGAATTGAAATATCATTATTAAAAGACATATAACAATAAGTTGGAATATGTATTCATTCAATATTCCATCATATTCACCATCATTCAAGTTGTTACATGCACACTATGGGATACCTACATTGCATGTCGTCAAGTCCAATGTGACAATTAAAGTTCGAACTATTCTTCATGATAGTCATAATGCACAGTTACAAATACACAAATGGTTAACAAATTGAAAGTATTTTTGAAATATTATTTAACAAATGTTTGCAAAATATTTATACATTTTATCTATGGCTGAATTCAATTTCTAAAATATTTTAAAAATATTATTCAAAACTTATTACCAGTGCATAAATGTTTAACTAACTGAAACTATTTTTTTTAACAAATTAAAAGTATTTGTGTTCTAATTAAATGGAAATGGTTGATGTTGATGTTATCTTTTCTTATATACAAGTTGGTATAATTTTAAGTTAATAATTATAAAAACTAAAATCAGATACTTACAAAGTTATCATTAATCAAAACATTAAATTATAAGTTCGGGGAGGAATTCCACTAAATTTTAGTGTCTAGCATTATATATGGCAATTGAAATAAATAAACAATGATGGAAAATATAATGAAATCATATATATTACTGTTGAAATGAATGTTAATGAAGATGTAAGCATTTTTTTAGATACCTATTTAACAATAAAAAAACTACAAATTATTTATTAAACATAAACTTTATTATTTATTAGAATGTGTTAAAGAAAAACTATGTTACATTGTTTTTTGTTAACAAATTGAAAGTATGTGTGTTCTAATTTAATGCAGATGGTTGTTCATGTTATGTTTTTTCTATATATAAGTTCCTATGATTTCAAATTAATCTTTATAAAACTTAAAATCAAATACTTACAAAGTTATAAATATTAAACAACTACTACTTTTATATTAAACATAGATATTATTATTGGAATGTGTTAAGGAAAAAATATACAATTGCAAGTGAATTTATTATTGAAAAACAAAATTACATCACATTATGAAATTAAATAAAAAATACCCTTAATAATGAAAAATATGCGCATGAAACAAGATAACTTTCGACTTATTTTATATATATTAATATTTAATATATGTATGCTAGTAATTAACATAGCAGTCAATTAAGATAGTTTATTAATATATATATAAATATATATTATAAACTGAGATTAAACTAAGAATATAAAAAAAATCAGAATTACACGCAGCAATTTAGAGAATTTCTTATATAAAAATTTCAACATATATATTTAATTACTTACATACATATATATATATATATAGTTCAGGAAATTATCCTTATACACAGAATCGAATCCCAATACCATAATTTTCAAATAAACACACACAACCATTTAAAATTCATAATGTTTAAAGCAAGTAACAGTTTAGAGAGAAGTCGATTCTATTGAGCAAGTTTAAACTGATTTGCAGTTTTAAAAAAAAACATGGGGAAGGAGTGAGAAGACGGTTGTATGGAGGGAGACGGCTACTGTGGGAGGGGCAGTGCCTCTCCCCAGCGCCCCTCCTCACAGCCTTTGGCTGTAATTTTTTTACAAAACATTTGCCATTGTTTTTCAATGAATCTGCTATCAAATTTGCGCGATTCTCCAGTCGGCTTCACGTACTGCATTTTTAAAACAGTATTATAATATATATATATATATACACACAAAAAAATTGCTGAATATAGACTGATAAACACAACTATGAAAATAAAAGAGAAGTTTTTACAATACAAGTGTATTTTCTGTGCAGTATACAAAAGCGGCAATATGGTAAAATGATATACACATTTGTATATATAAATATATATGTGTATGTATATATAATATAAAGGAAAATAAGAAAAGAAATAAAATACAGACTTGTACAGCCATGAATCTTAATTTTTATATAGAGATAGACGATTTCAAATTTAGAATAGAGAACTTCAATCCTCTCATAACCAATAATTTATTCGCACATTCAGAGATCTAAACACATTGGAGAAACTTTAAAAACCTGGAGAGCACGCTATCCTTGTTGATTTTGCTCTGGTTCTATTGTTCTTTCCTGTTTTATTCCTCTTCTTGTCCATTTTTTATCGAATTTTGCTGTTCTTGTCTTGCATCCATTTTGTTTTCTGAGAGAAAGAGAAAATGAGAAAGATCAAAGAAAATAATGAATCTTGAGAATGAATCCTCTTGCTGAGAAAATAAGAGTTTTTATAAACTTTAATTACTTTCTTCTTCCTTTTTCCATCTTTTTTTGTTTTCTCTTTTGTTTTCCTAATTTTAACATATTTTCTTTTTATTTTTCTATTTTTTAATTGTTTTTCTATCTATCAGCTTGTTTTCAAAAATCTTCCCCTTTTTTTCCATTTCATTCCAAGTTTTTTCAATAAATCTAATTTCAAAAGAAAGCAAGATTTATTACTATGCTCATAATTATCTTCAAATAATAATAAATAATATTTAATTTTCAAAGAGATCATTAAAAGTAAAATAAAACAATTATTTTATTTTATCTTTCTGTTTTATTGTCTTTATCCTTGCTTTCATTCCAATTTTGCCTTCATTTTCTATTTCTTTGTTTTTTTTTAAATTTGTCATTATCTGAATAAAAGAGATAAATATCTATTTATTTTATTCTTTTTAATTTACTACAAAATAATAAATATATATTTTATTTTAAGAGGAAATCAAATACTAAAATAAATTTTATATATATATATATATATTCTAAGTCTATTTGATTCTAATCAAATGATAATCCAAATTTTCTTTTAATAAACAAATCATTGCATATGCCACTACCAATCATATGAAGATACTTCCTCCATGACAGTCTCTCTCTATTAGAAATATTTTCCTGTCACGCACATGAAACAATGTTTGGTCAAAAAAAACTTTTGAATAGTAGTATTAAATTATAAATCAATTATTGAAAATAGAGATCGTGTCACCTTCGGATTTGATTTTCTAACGTGAGGGTATGCAAAAGGGGAATTTACACAAGGGGTGCAAATTCGCTCCCAAACAACTCCTAATAAAGTCATTCAGTGGTAATGAAGATGCACCTTTACATGTTTAACTCTTTTTCATCCCCATATCATACTTACATGCATAGTGATGATACATTGATGAATGAATTTGGTGATACCTTAGTTGACGAAGTTAAGCTCAATGGATTGATTCATGTCTCGAATATTATATAGCATTATATGATTCAATGTGTGCATTAATAGATTAATTTATTATTATCCCTAGACCCATTAACATCAATTGGGTGATCCCACAATAGTGGTTTACAATTTTTAGCATGCATTTGGACACTAAATTGTGTACACCCAGTGAAATCTTCACATTAGAGGGGCACCTATAAACGGCTAAGCCATTGAAAGAGATTTGAAGATGATGCAAACTAGAGTCTCATCAAATTTTGTTTGTAGATTCTAAAAATATTTTTCAAAATTTTTGGAATTAGATTGCACTTCTTTCCATCTCCCACGAAAGCGGTTTTTCAAAAACAATATTTTAAAAAGTGATGCACACACCATATAATGCGTAACTTTTTTCCATAAGAGATAAAATTCTAATTTTTTTGAATTTAGATTAAGTAACTCATTATCTAGTGCTTCCACTTGGTTAGGCAGTTTTATTGAATACTTTTTCTTTTAGTAAGTTTTTGAAGTGTAAACCAATTACAATTCGGACGCCAGTCTTTGACCGTATAACACATAACTTTTTTTGTATATATTGAAATTCGAATTTTATTTTTTGTTGGATTAAGGACTTCAATGTCACGGTGCTCTCATATTTTTTCAATTTTTTTGATAATCTACTATTTTTCCACATGCAGGCAAAGGGAGACCTTAGTTTTCAATGAAAAACCTATGTTTAATAAAACTAAAAAACAAATACATAATAAAAACCAAAACATATTAAAATTATATTTGTTGGATAGCTCGTTCGGGGACTACATGAAACCTATTCAAAGTTGCCGCGAATCCTTTCATATGCATTTTTTTTTGTTTTTAATGGCTAAAAATTATAAGGGGTTAGCTCAGGCCCCTTTTTGGTTGATTGAAATTCTTGGTTCGTCTGAACCCCAAAATCCACTTTTTTTTGCCATGGGGTCATTTTTCTCAGGTTTTTCCTTCCTCCATCAAATTGTAAACCACTATTGTGGCTTCACCCCAATTATGAAGGGCTCTTGTGCTAGAACTTCTTCTAGCAATATTTCTACAATTTTTTCCTTATTTTTCTTTAATGATAGAGGATTTTGAACCTCTTGAGTTTCATCTTCCCCCTCCTCTTCAACAGTCTAAATTATTTTTCTTTTCACTGGTTGTTTTGTTTGTGCAAATTTATTCCCTTTCTTCACACTCATTTTTAGTAGGGTCTTCGAGATCTCTTGTACCTCTGAGCAGAAATTGTCTATGAAGATGAAGTGGGCCCTTCAAATTGTGTACTAGTTGCTCCACTTAATCTCCCAAACCTTCTTGTTATTAGTGTTGTTTTTTAGAGTGGTGTGGAAGAAGAGGGTTGTATTAGGCATTTTAGTGGGATGCCCCATTGTTTATGCAATTGTTCCTTATTCTTTTCTAGTTTTACCTCCACATTTTTCCTATGTAAACTGTCCATAATTTCCTTGTATGTCTCAAATATCTTCGTATCAAGGTCCTTTGGTTTTCTTAGTATGTTTTTGACGTATGAATCTACTTCCTTCTTTGTCACCTAATATGGAAGCTTGGTTATCCAAGATGTTCTTGGTTCCACCACCTCCATGTATGTATAATCCTTATAAAATAAGAAAGTTATGTTGTTTATATATTGTTTTATAAATTCATAAGGGATCCATTCTTTGGCCTGGAAATGTTGTTGAAGGCTTTTGAAAAAGCCCCAATAGACAGTGGTATATTTTTGTTTGTTTTTGAATTTCAATGCATGGTGTTTTATTTTTGTTACTACTATCAAGTGTTCTTGCATTTCTTTTCATTTAAATGTGGGCAATTTATTGAGAAAACAATAAATTAAGCAAATGAGTAGTGGACCATACCAAAAATTATACCAAGAAGTCTTTATCTTTTGGACATTCTTCATTAGCTGCTCCCTCATCACTTCACATAGGTTAAAATATTTCCATTCCATGAACATGTGGATAGTTGTTGTTGTGGTTGAGTCTTCTCAGTTCAAATGCATAGTAGACCTTGTAAGCGATACCCATGGTGGCATACCACACTATAGGGTTTTTTATTACCATTACACTCATGTTGCAGCCATTAGGTGTGGCACTGGTCAACTCAGTTACTTTATCATTCTTTATAGCTTTTTTTTTTGATATATCCCCTACCATACTTAACCATGTTACGTCATGGATGGCTTCCTTTATGATTCAGTAGGATTCTTCCACGTATATGAATTCATCACGCACCCTACTCAAAATTATTCTTACCCAATCAATGTTCATCTTAGAAATTGGGGTAATATTTCCATATATCAAGGTTTTCTTGTTCCACCTCCTACAATTGTTGTTCATATATGCTTTGGCAGCTAAGTAGTGTCTGACATAGCTCTTCAAATTTGGTATGATCATTTTTTTTCTATTTCCTCATGGATATATTTTCTCACATCCTTTTATACACCACATCTACCGATATGCTGGAATATGCCCCATCTTTGTCCACCTCCATCTCCTTAAAGGAATGCTTCTTATACTTTGGGAATGGTTTCTCAGAGATATCCACGAGAAATGGTGTGCCCATCTTACATTTTTAGCTCAATGGGGTTTCTAAGTTGCAAAGCTCGGTTTACAGTTAGTTAGAGTGTTCAAGTGCAAAGTGAAAAATGAGTGAGTGAAATAGGTCTTAAGTAGGGTTAGGGTAATCCTTTTGTGGATTAATTTTTTTTTTTTGTTAATTTTTGTGGTCTTTTTTGGTCGTTCCCCACCTTTACTCTTAATGGTATTCTTTTTTCATTTATTATCTTAGAAAACATAATGTACAAGTATTGATATTTCCCTTTATGTTATTCATCCTCCTAGTTGGTGATCATGCTTAAGTCTTGATCCATTCACATAGCCTGGCATTATATTCAATCTCCATCCATTTTTCCTAGTCTCATCACTTCAAATTTCACAATCTCATGTGTGTAGTAGGGTCTTAGCCACCTTACTTTCAATTTTCCTTGATTTTTGAACTTGCTATCATATAGCATGACTAAATTACCTACTTTAGAAGTTTTAAGTTGAAGATTTTTGGCATGCCAAAAAAAAATTCTTTTCCATTCTAATAGTTGGTTATATAGGGCTATAAGCCCATTTTCATCCAATTTCTCTAATTATTCTATCCTTTAGGTCAAGGACTCGTCATCATCCAACCACAAGGTAAGTATGGTATGTAGATTAGGAATTATAAAGTTCATAGGAATTGTGGCATCAGTCCCATAGACTACTTGAAATGATGTGAATTTACTTGTTCTTTTATAAGATGGGAGGTAAGCCCAGAGTATTATAGGTACCTTTATGTCCCATTTTGAACTATTTCCATCACACATTTTAGTTATTTTTGTACTAATTATTATGTTTAAGTCTTTACTTGCCCAATTTTCTTGAGGATAATAGGGTGAGATTTTGTTGTGTAATCATAAAGTTCTATAATAATTTTGTAATCATTTTATTTATAAAGTTCTTGCCTTGATCACTTATGATACTTAAAAGGACAACCATATCTTGTGATTATATTTTCATACAAGAACCTTATGACAATTTCTTTGGTACAATCTCTTGTAGGTTTTGCTTCTACCCACTCTATTAGATATTTCACCCAAGTTATTATCAATCTTGCTCTTGAATGCTTCACGAGAGGATCAATTGTACCAATTGATTCTATTGCCCATTTCTCAAAGGGAATTTGTGCTAGTACCAATTTCAAATAAAATTCATCTTTTACAATATGTTTTCCTACCCAATATCACAACTCTTTATGTAGTTCTTTGCATCCTTGTGAAGAGTTGGCCACCAAATTCCAACTAATTTTACTCTTTTGTTGTAGTGTCACCATAATTATTTCCTTTGGGTATGCCCTCATGTGCTTACCTTAAGATTAATTCCCTCTCATGTTCATATACAACCCTTCTCAAGATTTCATCTTTTCATAAGTGATGCAACTCTCCTTCTACCAATGTGTATGACATGGACTTCTACTTTAGTGATTATTTATCCTATAATGAAATATATTTAGGGAATTCACCAGTTGGTACTAGTATAATAATATCATGTAATTAATTTGGTATTACATTCACTCTAAATAAATGTATGATAGGGAGGTCTTCTAGTCGATCCTTCAGTTCTCTTATTTCTATCCTAGACAAATAGTCAGGACCCTAATTATTCTTTTCGGGTTTTACCATTATTTTAAAGTTAAACTCCTAGAATAAGAGTAGCCATCTGCATATTTGGCCTTGTATGACATGTATGTTTAGTAGATATTTTAATGGTCCATGGTCTGTGAAGAAACTAAAGGAGGTAGATAGTAAATAACGTTTAAAATTTTGTAATGTACAAACCATGGCTAGTGCTTCTTGTTCACTTGTGGTATCGTTCTTCTTTGCTTATGTTATTTTTTTGCTAGAAAATATGATGGGATGATATTTATTTCCTTTGGGTTGAGCCAACATTGCTCCTATTACTATTCCACATGCACATGAAATGGTATGCTCCAATTTGGAAAAATTAAGATAGGTGCTTCTGCAATTTTCTACCTTAATGTAACAAATACAATTTGACGATTTTCATTCCACTCAATGTTCTTACTAGATATATTTTTTAACAATTCCTCCAAGGGTGTGGTATTACCAACATAACCTCTTATTAATTTTTGGTTATAGCCAGTATATCCCAATAATGTTTTAACTTTTAGAGTAGTTTTAGGAGGTGTTAGTGTCATGATTAATGTGACTATCAGAGGGCCACCATCAATCCTTATTTATATATCATGTAACCCAATAATGTTCCAAAGGGTACTGCAAACATACATTTCTTTAATTTCAATGAGATCTACATAGTTTTGCACTTATTAAACATCATTCTAAGCACTTGCATATGGTCTTTGACCAATCCATATACCATCCAGTCATCTAGATATACCTCCAAAAAGACATGTATAAAATGCTTGAATTCATTTATCATGATTCTATTGAATATTGTAGATGCATTTTATAGATCAAATGACATCATTGTATACATGTAGGATCCCCATTCTAATGCAATTATAGTTTTGGGTTGGTTCTCTTCTCTTATTTTGACTTGGTGATGGAAAAAAAAACCCATCAATAAACAAATATATCTCCCTATCAACAATTGATTCTAATATTTCTTTTGGAAAGGGTGTAGGAAAAGGATCATGTATGTAGGCTTTATTCAACTCCCTATAATTTGCACATCCTTTTTTTTTGCACTACCGTGGGACTTATCCATTCTGCATCCTCTACTGGTTTTATAATTCTTGTAGCAAGAATTTTGTCTAGTTTTTCTTTTACTTTCCTTTTCATATTTTAATTGATTCTATAGGGTATTTTCTTTAATGGTTTAACCCCTTCTCTTATTACATTTTTTCATGACACTTCTTCTTTTATCCCCTTTAATTTTGTGAATGTTCTAGGAAACAAATCTTCAAACTCTGACAATTTTTTTGCAACTTGTGCTACCAAGTTTTCATCCTAGTAGTCCCTTTTCTTTGTAAGTTTAGGGTCCCCTTTTTTTCCAATATTTTCCTCTCTAAGATTCATTGATTGGTTATAGTATATTTTCCTAGATTAGGCAGATGATTCTAGTTTCCTCTCCCCTTGATTCACCTCTATATCCATGTTATATTTATACTCATCTTCTTCTTGTGTTATACAACATCTCCTTTCACTACAAGTTATCTCTTTATCCATCCATTCAATATATTTCCATATTCCTTCTATCTGAGGAGGTTGGGAAGTAGGATGCAATACAAGTACTTCATTGCTTGTGTTAGATTTTAATACTATTTCCTTCATTTTAAGTAGTCCAGTGTGTATATGTTGATCCTAATTGTAAAAAAGAAAATGTATGCAGGAAATCCATTTTGAGTTTGATCCAGGATTTTGTCTCTCCTCTTATTTCTTGATTTATAAACCAAATCTAGAAAATCGGTGTTTATGTCTAGTAGAAGAGTTGGATGTATATTCTCTCATCATACTCATTCCTTACCTCCCATCTTTGTATACAAGTGTTTAAGTAGTCTTGCGGCAAGATATTACCATCATATTTAGGTATGTCAATATATTCTACCTCTTTCGGTAAGTATCTTTTTTTAATTAGGATTTTGAATAATTGATAAAAAAAAAATTGAAGATGGCTCCAATCATCAACTTTGATTGTAACAATTAGGTAAACCTTCTTTAAGCTTTCCTTAAAAAAATCATGGGATAGGGTATGAAATATTCCCTAATAGTGTACTTGATAGCAAAAAAACATTTCTCAATAGTTTTTTTTATTCCCTTGAAGGTGGCTCCATTTTACAAGCACTGCAGAATAAAGGGAAGCTTCACCCACAATGAAGACTTGCAAGTCAAGTGTCTACAATTCAAAAATCTAAGTATAATTAACTACACAAAAAATAGGGTTTATAATAGATGATAGCTTTATTTTTAGCTAATGATAAGAATATGGTAAAGAAAATCCCCTTTTAGAGATCAGATACTTCAATTCCCTTAAATCTTAGCTTCCTCATCAATCCAACCACATAGAAATCCTTGCAAAATCTACATGTAAAATATTTTTCCACCAATCTTCTAGAAACCTCCTTCTCCCCATTAGAAGCAAGTTCTTCAATCCTCAACCTATAAATTGAATTATCATCCTCTTCCTTAATGACACACTAAACTAACAAAAGGTAGAGAAGAAAAAGAAAGTGGAATGAAATCCCATCATGATAAGCATTGTTACAAATAACTTGTATATTATAGACACCGAACAATAAATAATCACAAGGTTTGTTCATCTTTTTCAAAATTAATTTGAGCACATCAAAGTTAGCAACATTTTTCCTCCCTGAAATGGAAACATCATATAGGTTTTGACTAACAACAAATGTAAGCCTTCAATTTGAATAGTTTTGTCGTGATTTTCATTGTATGTATCTAAAGCATTCTTTAATATTTAAATCAAGGGTTTGTTTTCAAGATCCCTCAAAAAATTTATTTGTGTTATGGTTTGTTTAAAACATTTTATATCTTATAGATTCATAAATTTATATGGGTGCTGCCACAATAGTGGTTTACATTTTCTAGGAGATCCTGATTTTTGTTGAAATCACATATTTTTAGAAAATATAATGATTTAAGCCTTGAAAAGTTCCATTTAAAGGATTCCAATTGAAGAGGGTTTGATCAAACCACCTTATACCAAGCCCCCTTGGATAGAACCCCGCTAGTTTTAAACCATACCTATAACAGAGTCTCCTTTACACGTATCAAAATGCTAATAAAAAACCACTTTTGATTTACCTTTTGGGAGATCAAATGAATTCATTTATAATTTATTTTTTGTAAGTATATAGTCCTTACTATAAGCTTCCAAAAAAGTATAATTTTAATTTAATTTAATTTGGTTATTATATTTTTTATTTCTTGTGAATGTAGGTTTTTCACCAAAAATCAAACTCTTTGTTCTACACATGTGGAAAAATAGAAGATTATAAAAAAAAAATTGAAAAATATGATGCACCAAATACTGAAGTCCTTGATCCAACAAAAAAAAATCAATTTTGATACATACAAAAAAAGTTGTGTTACACGGTCTGCTTATGTCTAAATTGTAATTGGTTTGACTTCGAAACTTGATTAAGGAAAAAATATTCAATAAAACACTATGAAACCAATTGGAAGTACTAGATATCATAGTTACAAATCTAAACTCGAAACAATTAGAATTTTATCCTTCATGGAAAAAAAGTTGTGTTATACGGTGAGCGTCACTCCCTAAAAATGGTGTTTACTAAAAACTAATTTTCGAAGGAGATGGAAAAAGAAGTGCAATCTGATTCCAAAAAGTTTGAAAAAAATATATTTAGAATCTACAGACAAAATGTCACAAATCACTAGTTTGCATCATCTTCAAATTCCCCACGATTTAGCCGCTATAGGTGTTTGAAAGTGAAGATTTAGTTAGAAAAAATCAATTCATTGTCCAATTTGACCAAAAATTGTAAACCAGTATTATAGGATCACCCATATCAGTTTTAGATTTCAACTACAGATTTTTAATCATAGCAAATTTAAAAAATGTTTATTAACTATTATCTTATTAACAACATAAAATTATAAACATATATAGCAAATAAGCTCATTTAGTTGATATGTACATAACAACTAAGATATACATGCACAAGAGCTTAGGTTTCTTGATAATTACTATACATGTACATGTGTGGCAAAAAGATGTATCTCAATTACTTGGAAGAAAATATGAACAAGGACAGATAGTTGCATTCTATAATACTTCATTACCCAATCAAACCTGAATCCAAGACAACATAGATGGGGGAGTCTTTCAATGAGTAGCACCTTGAGGTAACTTGTGTGAAGGGGAGAAAGAAAAGCATCAAATCTTCATCATGTGGGTGCAATTATCTAATCAAAATAATCTCAAAAGACCATTGTAGGAATAAATTTTAAATACTTTAAAAGACACCAAGCATTATGTGAAAATATAGTGATTTTTTGTGTGGAGCACTAATATAGGCTATGTACCTAACTAAGCAGGCTGACTATATGGAAGTTGATTGCTTCTTGCAACATGAAGGAAATATTTATGTCTTAGTTATAGAGGTAAGTTGTTTAATTAGGAAAAAAAAAATGGGGGGAGGAGGCAGCTAAATAAGGTGGGCGTATTAGGATTATTCATTTGGGAGCTAGTATAAGATAATTGAGGTCCAGGAAAATTCTAATGTGAAGCAATACTAATAAAAATATATTGAATTTATTTCAAAACATAAGTAGCTAAAAGCAAGTCTTCAACACAAAAGATAAGGTTAAGGACTAAAGCAGGTTGATAGAAGGCAAGAAACAAGAAAATAAATCATAGTGAAAGATAGAATAAAACTTGACAAGACCATGCAAAAGGACTTGACAAGACTAAGACAATTGCTGAAATAGTTGGATTATAAACATCTAGAGGTATAATAGCAAGCACTTCAATTATCTTGCATATCCATTATAAATTGCCAGGCATCAAAAAAATACCATTCAAGCAACTGAGACTATTATCAACTGAATGTAAAAGGATATTCATATGGTAACACTCAGTATTTTCAGCATTGATTACGTGAATGAAACTTCAATAGTATTTGAGAAACTTCCATATAGACCCAACGAGGGTGAAATGAAGCATTAACAGTGCTGCATGAAGATCTGACAATATATACAATATTAACACTGTAGAATTGAGATCTATTTAGAACGAGATTAAATGTGATAAAATTATACAAGGGAGACTATTAAGAAGACGTTCATTATGCTATGGAGACTTGTAACTTCGTTAAAAAAAATGAGCAAAGAGGTGTTCAGACTGTAATCCATTAAGAATGAGTTGGTACTTTCTCTAACAAGATATAGATTAAATGTTGACCATTTTCATGGAGCAACTTGACTAAAGCCTTGAAATGGAGAACACAACTGGTAAACAATGCTTGAATTGTATCAAAAAAAATTGTAGAAATTTCCAGCACATACTTTTCAAGGTTTCATACCAAATTAAGAAAAGAAAGAATGCTCAAACTAAAAGTTTGGGTTATTATACACCTTTTTATTTTGTACTTTAGTATCAAGAATATTTTAGGCTCTAAAATAGGTTGCAGTTGCATACCCAATGAATACTAAACATTAATTTCTAAAGTATAATAATATAGAGATGTTATGCAGTTTGTAATTAAAAATTCCATCTATCAGAATGATTCTACAATCATAATAGTGTAGGAATTTTTTACAACATGAAGCCTCTATTGAACGAAATTGAAATTAAAATGTGTTTACAATTTTTTATAAGTAGATTAATCAAAAAAATCTTAATGAATTTTAAGAATTTAAAAACAATTTCACAGCAATGATTGGAGAGGTTGGCTATTTTTTTAATTTGAGAAGAAATAGAAAAGTTAATGACCTGTATTTTTAACCAAGATCAGCATATTCGAGGTTTAAATCTCAGAGTTTAATGCACCACACTCTATGACCCTATCTGAGTATCTTTAGAGGTTTTGTTCTTCCTCTTGGTGAACTAGAGTTGTCTCCCATTCTTGAATTCCTTGGCATAAAATCAAAAGAAACTATAGGGAAATATTCTTCCACATTATTTGGATTTGGTGTATCTTGTAAAGCCACCTATCTCACTTCCTATCTTCTAGTATGTGGTAGCAATGTACCTATTGAGAATAGAGTCATACTTAATTCTTGGTACGAATGAGTATAGCTATCTATATATCTTACTTCCTAGTTTTGACTAGCAATATTGTCAAAAGTCATTATAAATGAATGATATATGACCAATTTGTGATTGGGCTTAATGTTACTTTTAGTTGTTTGAATTTAATAGTGAATTATTTAATTTATTAATGTGATTGCTTTTGTATAACAACATTGGTTATTGAAATGAACCACCATTAATATTTTGTGAGGTATTTGATCTTATTAATGAGCTAACATTAGTGCAAGCATTTGAATTGTGTTTAGATTTAAGGACCATGTCAGGTACTTTGTCAACAAATCCCTAGCAACACACTCAAATACTCAAGTAGTAAAGGTATTATAAGTACATGTATGTGTTTCACTATTATTATGATTTACCTATTTACCTTCACAAACATCATAGTCCATATTAATATCTATTTCTTGTGACTCTTGGTGTATTGATATATCTAGGGATGAGTTGGTAGTAATAGTTATTTTGGTTCTCATGATGAAGCTAAAGAATTCTAGTTCTTGATAAATACAAATTGGTAATGCCTTATTCGATAGATAAAAACAATGATTTTTTACATCCTCTTGTGATTTGACATGTGCCTTTACAGGTTGCTTTTTTATTCATCCTATATTATGTTTAATATGTTGAATATGCATGAGTTTATGTTGCTTCGACTATGTTACTATGTTATATTGATGATTGTGACTAAGTGTGCAAGGGAATTTATATCTGTTTTTGATATATTCAACATTTTTTTAGGATTTTCCAAAGATTGAGGAGAGAATAAAGAGTCTTGATTTAATTTTTCTTGAAATAAAAGGCTAAGACTACATCTATTAAAAATAATAATTTGTTGCAACCATAAGAATTTAGGAGGAAAATATAATTAGTGTCTCCATTATTCTTGGAAATGGTGAAGAAAAATAGCTTAATTAAATTAAAATTTATTTAATTATTTTAACATAGGAAGTGAAAACGAAATAATTATTTATAATAAAATTTATTAAGTGTGAGAGGGAAATGACTAACTAAATAAATAATGTGAGATGTATTAGTTGATATAGATTAACTAAATAAATCAATCTTTTAATTAATTACAAGTTAAATTGTACTAAGATAAATTTAGTTGTCTACACCACTATCACTAGCATATATATTTTTAATAATATATATATATATAAAACATTGAGAGATATCCTTCTCGAGGCACCTATACACTTTTATGTTACAAATTGATCAAAAAATAGCTACTTTGAGAAGGATATATCTCGACGTTTTTTATGTATATTATTAAAAATATATATGCTAGTAGCATTCGCAACGTGACATGGAAGACAAAATTATTAGGGTTAGGGTTAAGATTTAGGATATGATTAGGGTTAGACATAAAATCAGGATTAGGATTAGGGTTGGGATTAGGGTTAGGGTTAGGGTAAAGGTTAGGATTAAGGTTAGGGTTTAGGTTAGGTTTCGAGATAGAATTAGGGTTAGGGTTAGGGAAAGTGGTGAACAATTAGAAATAAAATTAGGGTTACAATTAAGATTACGGTTAGAATTATAGTTGGGGATAGGGTTAGGGTTAGATATAAAATCAGGGTTAAGGTTAGACATAATAAGTAAATTAGGGATCGAGTTAGGGTTATATTAGAGATAAAAGTAGGGTTAGGGTTAGGCTTTGGGTTAAGGTTATAGTTAGAATTAAGGTTAAGGTTACAGTTAAAGATAAAATTAGGGCTAGGTTTAGGGTTAGGATTAAGGTTAGGATTACGATTAGGGTTGGGGTTAGCACTAGGATTAGGGTTAAGGTTAGGATTGAAGAGAGAATTAGGACCAAGGATAGAGTTTGGGTTAGGTTTAGAGATAAATTAGGGTTAAGGTTAGGGCTAGGGTTAGTGTTGGGGTTAGCATTAGGATTAGGGTTAAGGTTAGAATTAAAGATAGAATTAGGATTAGGGCTAGGGCTAGGGTTTGGGTTAGGGTTAAAGATAGAATTAGGGTTAAGGTTACGGTTAGGATTAAGAGTAGGGTTATCGTTAAGGTTAGGATTAAAGACAAAATTAGTATTAAGTTTAGGGTTAGGATTAGGGTTAGGGTTAATATTAGGGATAGGGAAAAGGTTAGGGTTAGGGTTAGAGATAGCATTAGGATTAAGGTTGTGGTTAGGGTTAGGTTTAGCATTACCATTATGGCTAGGGTTAGGATTAGAGATAGAATCATGATTAAAGGTAGGGTTAGGGTTAGAGATGGAATTAAAGGTAGGGGTAGGAATGGAATTAGTGTTATAATTAGGATTAGGGTTTGATATTGAATTAAGATTAGGGTTATGATTAGAGATAAAATCAGGATTAGCGAAGGGTTAAGCTTAGGGTTGTTTTTAGCGTCAAGATTAGGTTTAGGGTTAGAGGAAGGGTTAGAATTAGGTTATGGTTTGGGTTAGACATATAATTAGGTAGGGTTAGGGTTAGAGATAGGGTGAATATTATGATTAAGATTAGAGATAAAATTAGGATTTCAATTAAGATCAAGGTTACAGATAAAATAAAATTAGGATTACGATTAGGGTTAGGGTTAGAGCTAAGATTAGGTTTAGGGTTAAGGTTACAATTAGGATTAAGGTTAGAGTTAGGTTTAAGGTTAAGGTTACAGTTAGGATTAAGGTTAGGGTTACAGTTAGGGTTAGAGCAGGGTTAAGATTAAGATTAGGGTTATAATTATGGTTAAGATTAGGATTAGGGTTATAATTATGGTTAAGATTATGATTACAGTTAGGTTTATGGTTAAGCTTAAGTATAGTTAGGGTTAATATTACGATTACGATTAGAGATATGATTAGGGCTCGATTTAGGGTTAGGATTATGTTTAGGGTTAGGGTTATGGTTAAGATTAAGGCTAGGGTTAGGATTAGGGTTAAGGTTATGATTAGAGATATAGTTAGGGTTAGGGTTAGGGTTAGGGTTAGGGTTAGTATTGGGGTTTGCATTAATAATTTCTTCCCTTCACAAATCTCAAATGGATCTACAAGTAATGATGTAGAATATAACTCCATGAACTCTACTAGAACAAGCTTAGTAGCACGACTATCTTTCTGGGCAAGCTAGAAGCTCTTGTGAGTCGCACCTTATACAAGCACCTTTGTAGGTCTTCTTTCCACTCTTCTTGAGTGTTGCCTTTTATGACAAAGAATCCTTGGGCTATTAATTCCCTATAAAGTTTGTGTTGTCTCCATGACACTTGCAAAAGAGTCTTAATTACCTTTGGGCCTAAATTTCTCTTCAATCTACATTGCATAACCATAGGCTATCTCTACTTAGATGTGGTTATGAAGCATGTTTTAGTACTTAAGGACCCACTACTTTAGATGGTTCTTAATGTATAATCAACCCATGAAAAACATGTCCTAGACTAAATTGTTCTTTTGTCATAGTTGTTGACATGAAATTCATTTTTCTTTTATATATATCCTTACAAGAAAATATCTTTATTAGTAGCCTCCATGGGATCTCCCCAATTTTAATTTTCAATCAAAGTTGAGCTCCCCTTATTCTTAATTTGGCTAGTAAGCAAGCCTACCACCATTATTGAATGGAGATGTCTACTTTGAGGACAAATGTTGTTTTCTTCAAGCTTTAAAGCATAGAAAATATCTCTTTTATCAAACTTATAATCTTTGCCATTATATCGTTTACATCAACCTTTCCTTCAAAGATGGGGATTTCCAGATTTTACATGAAATTCTAAGGAATTACATAGAAAATCTCTTTTTACAAATTTATAATCTTTGCTATTACATTGTTTACATTAACATTCCAGATTTTACTTGAGTTTTGAAGGAATTTGAACTATCAAACAAATATTTATTTATGGAACATGACATGCTTGGAGTATTTTGGAACAGTTACACAACTTGGCATATCATCTCCACACTTTATTTTTCTAGAACCTACCCCATCAACATCTTTAAAGGATCTTAAAAGTTATTGTCAATAACTTTTTCTATGGAATGGTAATTTGATGAGCTCTCATTCTTAAATCAAGTACATGCAAAAGTGAAAAAGCACTTATATCATTTATCCAAATTAAGTTAGTCATTCCAAAAACTATGCACTAATTGAAAAACTTAAATGTATTATAAGCAATGATTAAACAAAATAAAATTGACAATTACTAAATAACTAAGCAAAATAGAACCTTGCAACAAAAATGTACGCATTCTATATGGCTTCTGCACTTTTAACATAATTATTAGTAGCATTACTTTGTGAAAAATGAAATCTTACTAAAAATAGTAAACCAAGGTTCTTGTTGAAAACCATAAAGTTGCTGCATAATGATCCAATTGAACGTTGCAATATGCAATGAAATAAAATGAACTTACTAAAGATGAAAGAGAAAAATGTTAAGGTTCTTTGATTTTGGTAGCGCCACACGTTGGGGTAATGACCACTAGCATTGAATGAATGAATGAATGTTTTTAATCACGTCCACGAGGCCAAGCAGCCTATGGGACCCAAAGATAGCAAGCGAAGAGATGTGAACCCCAGAAAATGCAAAAAACCTATGTTTCTTTTTCTTTCTGCATCTTGGATCTTCTGCTGTGTATCTTGATCAGAAAATCTGCAAACCCTATTATCTTCTCTTCTTCAAACAGATCACCCAAATTGTTCCCTTTTAATGTCTCAGTATAATTGATCCGAATGTCCTTGTAAGCTGAACATTCCCTGATGTAGTGCCATTCTGTCTCAACCACTCCTTGAGTGCAATATCTACACCTTCTGTCTGCCCACTCCTCTTTAGGTATCATCCACCTTCCGGTCTCACATCTAAGCTGGTGCGAACTTGTTCTAATCTGAGCTATCAACATTTTCGCTTTCCATTTTATTTCCATTCCGATGTAGGTCTTTTGTGTGTGGTCATGCGTAGGGTTAAAATGTTTGACATAGTATTCTTTCTTCCTCCCAAGTGGCCCTTTCCACATGCTTTCTTTGAACTTTCCTTGCACATACCTTTTTATTTCCCTATTGGCATTTGGACACTCACTTATGCTAATACCCCACTTGCTCATCCATTTGATATTCTGTTTCATCCACGTGCTCTTTCTTCTATCTAATTTTTCATTTGCTGCCATTTTTGGCCAGCGATGAGTCTCCATGTTATCTAGTCTTCTTAGATAGCTTAGCAACCGAGACATAGCAGACGCTTCAACAGGGAAAGCCCCGGCCTCAGCTAGAACAATCTCGTAAGGGACAGTAGATTTAATCCTGAGACTCTGTGTGATTAAATGTTTTTGTAATCTCTCTATCTGTCTCCACTTTTTTGCTGAGGTGTTGCTACCCCAAACTTCACAACCATATAGCACCACTGGAACAACTAAAAGCCCAAAAAGAGTTTTCTTTGTCTTCCAATCCCATAACTCGGCCCTTCTGCATCTATTTTGCAATGAGTGTAAAGCTTTCCATCCCCCTTGTATCCTCTTTGCTCTACACGTTTCCCAGCTGAGTTTGTTGTGGAAATCAAGGCCAAGATACTTATATTCATTGACCACCTGCAAGGGGCTGCCTTCAAAAACAAATTCCCTATGAACCTTCTTTCTCTTCAAGGTAAAGATCATGACCTTAGTTTTGGTAGTGTTCACTTGCATCCCCACCTGATGGCAAAAGAGCTCTAGCGCTTTTAAGTGTTCCTTCAAATCTTGTGCTGTTTTTGCCATTAAGACCAGATCATCCGCATATAAAAGCAGCTTTATGACATAATTGGTCAAGTAGACCCCACCCCCACCAAACTTATCGATCCACTCCTCTAATTTGTCAATGTATATCCCAAATAATGTAGGGGATAAAGGGCATCCCTGCTTGACCCCGATATCGCTTCCAAAACGTTCTGAGAATCCTTGTTTGGTTCGAATTTTGGCCCAAACCTGTTCATACAGCCTATGGACAGCAGCTCTATAGTGTATTGGAATTTCCAATTCTTCCATCCTACTCCATAATTTGCTCCTAGGAACCGTATCAAAAGCTTTCCTGAAGTCAACAAAGCAGCAAAAAACCTCCTCTCCTTGTTTATCCCAGACTTTCTCGATCAAGTGTCTAAGAGTCATGCAATGATCAATAGTAGAATGTTTTGGCCTGAAGCCCGCTTGCCCTTTTGCGCGTTTTCCCTCCTTTTCCGCCCAAACACTGATCCGCCTTTCTATCATACTCCCAAAAAGTTTGCCAAAAAGAGGGTTGATCATTATAGTGCGGTAATTTGAAGGGTTGTTGATGTCACCACCTTTGAGCAGAGGGATGACAACACTAGTCGTCCAATTTGCAGGAAACCCATATTGAAGGACCTCATTGAATATTTTTTTAATATGAGGCGTGAGAGCCTCCAATCCCCATTTTAAGTGTTCTGCCTGTAAACAATCTATATCACGAGCTTTACCCATTGCCAACCTTTTTATTCCTTCTTTAATGTTCTCCGAAGAAAAAAGTTTAACCCTTGAGTCAATTATTGGAGGGTTGTCTTTATCTTGCCCCCTCTCATAAAGTTGCTTTGCATACTCTAACCATTCAAGGTCTGAAATATTGTTCTCTTTATTCGTGTCTTGTTGCTGCAATTCTCTCCAAAAGCCCCTTGGATTGTGCCTCCCAAGCAATATTAACTCCTTCCTTCTAGTTTGCATATACACATCTTTTTTCAGTCTGACCAAGCTTTACATATTCTTTGTTATTTCCCCATTTTTTAGCCCTTTTCCTTGCTGCTTTACAATCCTCATCGTACCATGGGTTAGCTGGAAAGCTATTTTTATCACTTTTTTTAGGCCTAGACCTTTTGCAAGAATTGAGGGCCTTGAGAATAATAGAGGTCAACATGGTGCTGTCTATACTTTTTTTATTTGAGTTGAACATCCCATTGGTTCCCACCTCGTGTAATTGTTTTTCCAGCGTTGTTCGGAAGGTTTCTTGGTTTTCCTGCGTCAAAAGGATTGAACCTTGAGTAGCTTCTTTCTTTTCATTATACTGCGTCATCTCTTGCCGTTGAAAACCATTTTGTATGCTGATTTTCACCTGTATTGGATTGTGATCTGAATTCATTTCTATGGGACACTCCTTTACCTCCATGCCTATTAGACTTGTCACGAGTTTCTTTGAGCTTATAACATAGTCCACCACACTTTGGCCATTGTATGTGTGACATGTGATGTTCCCAGAACTAGGCCACATTTTTAAACCATTGCATATAATTAAATCATACAAGCTGCACATGCCTAATAATTCTGCCCCATACAGTGTGATGTCTCCTTTTCCATCTTGAGATAATCTTTCCCACTTTTGATTCCCTTCTTCTTCTAGCCATAAAGGGTTGTCCCCTCTTCCCATCTCAATATCAAGGCAAAGAGACTGGTTATTTGCAGTTCTAGCATTAAAATCTCCAATTAAGATGATTTCCCCTTTGTGTTTATATGCTGTTATGTCATTTTTCAAGGCTGCATATGGGTCTTCTTTGTCTAATTTCTTCTTCTTGTAGAATTTTGAACCATGGGGAGCGAAGTAACATGCTGCAAGATAAATTATGTTCTCCTTTAACTTTATTTTTATCCATATGTATTGCTTATTTGTATCTTCCTTTTCAACTTGTATGATTTTTCCCCAAGAATCTCTTACTAAAATTGTTACCCCTCCATATCCCTTGCCGCTTTCGGTTAGCTCATTCCAAACTGACATCTTTGTGTAACCTTCAAAGTTCGGAACCTTGCAGCTCTCATGTTCATGTGTTTCAAGGAGGGCAATTATGTCCATCCCCTCAGCTATGGGCCCTAAACCAGGCCCCCTCCTCCAAGGATAGCCCCTACAGTTCCAGCTTACCAGTGAGAGGTGTGCCTGGGGGGCCCCGCCTTCCTATTTATCATGTGTATTTATGTTGCTGAATTGAGCTTTCCCTCTATACATCCAAGATTCATTACCTGCATTTCTTGCTGCTACCACTTTTGCCCATTCTCTTCTTCTCTCTTCTAATTGTAGTGGGGTTAGATCTTCATCTATGTAGAATTGTGTTCCCTTGAGAAGCCTTTTGTTCTTCATAATTCTGCTCTTGTCCTCTGCATTTTTTAGTGTTACCCTTACATTTCTATTCCTGCCATCTTGTGCCACTTTACCAATTCTGCTCGCTTGTTCAATATGCCCCACCCACTTCACCTTCTCCGCTAAAAAGCCTTTAATTAGCTTATCTGTGTGCTCCCCTTCCCCATAGTCCTTCAGTCCTTTTATTATTACATTTGCTGCTCTATCATTCCTATGTTTTTCTTCCCCTAGATGTACCTTAATCTGCTTCTCTATGAGTTCTCTTTGGCTTTCTGCTGTCCCTTTTGTTACTTGTGCCCATGATTTTGTCTCTTCCAGTTGTTCCTTCAGCTTAGCTTCTCTAATTTCTATGCTTGCTATTGCTGATTGGAACTCCGCTAGTAGTGGGTTGCTCCTTTCCTCCACTTCTGTTGTGGAATTTCCCTCTTTGATCTGCTTTATCTCCTGCTTCATGTTTGATATTTCTTGCTGACCCATTTTCAGATTGGCCTGAAGTTTGACTATCTCCTCTCTAAAAAACTTGTTTTCTTGAGAGAGTTTGTGATTGGTGTCCATGATCTCTTGCCATTTGTTGTACTTTCTCTGTTCTACGACTTCTAAACCTTCGAGTCTCTTCTTTAACTCCATTAATTCATTAACATACAAGTCTGAAGACCAGGTTAAAGGGGTTGAGTTAGGACTATATTGGTTCTCCTGACCTTCATCTTCCACATCCCCCTCTGTTGCTGCTTCTTCCTGCTTCCCTCTCTCAGCATCTTTAAACTGTTGATTCTGCAAATATATCCTTTCAGCTTCATTTTCCAAGTTTTCCACTTGACTTTCCAGATTTCCAGCTTGAGTTTCCAGATTTTCATGATTTTCCAGAAGTTCTATCACTGGTTTTACTTGCTCTTGCTTGGTTTCAGATGTGACGGTTGTCAGATTGAAACTAATAACTTTTGGAAGGATAGTAATAAATTTATTGTGCCCTAGCCATCTTAGTTTTCTAGCTATTTTGGCCTGCCTACGTTGCAAGATCCTCTTGTATTGCTTGGCATTTACAAATGTCAAACCCTCTCTAACTTGTGTGCAGGCCTGATGCTCCATATTCCAAGAGGAATCACTGAGAAAGTGTGGTGCTAGCATTTTGGTCTGTTTCATTTTGTTCCCTCTCTCAGTGTTTTCCCTAAGTTCTTTCAACAAAACATTTTGTGTGCCATCTTTGCATTTTGAGATCTCCATTGATAGACCCACCACTGATATTGATGTTTCTGCCTTGGTTTGAGTATTTAAGTTTAAAATTGGACCCACACTCCCCAGATTTCAGGTAGATGTTTTGTGTTGAAGATGCAGAGTTTTGAAATATTATAAAGAAAGATATTAAGATAAAAAGCCTATCTGTTAAACAGAACCACCAGTGAAAAGAGATTGGAGGTGGGGCACACCTGTTCCCACTGTCGAGAAGCCTGCTGTTGAAAAGGCAAAAACCCAGGGTCCACCACAGATCTGAAGCCCACTGTACGCAGAGATCCCTAAATGCCAGAAGCAGAAGATGCCAAAAGGAAAGGTGCCTCGATGCCCACTGTTGGAAACGCAGCCCACTATCCACGCCTTCCCGTGATCCGAAACCGCTTTGTTTCGCTGGCTTGTGGGGTCCCTGGTCCCGCTTTGACTTTCTGCGTGCCCTTTTCCCCTTTTCCCTGTCGCTGCCTCGGCTGACTTTGTCGCTGCTGGTAACCGCTCCCTGGTAAATCCCTGTCGCTGGTAAAAGGTAAACCCTGTCGCTGGTAATCCCGTCGCTGCTGGTAACCGCTGGTAAATCCCGTCGCTGCTGGTGCTGGTTGCTGAACACCACTTTGAATGATAGAAGTGCAGAGGGTTTTAACCTTTAAAAATCGAATATGCATTGAAAACTGTAGGTCATTAACTAAAGTATTCATCGAATCTTTCCACTCACATCCCAAAGAGCGCAAAAAATGTAGTCTTGGCCATGAAATACAGCCTACATCTTGCATATCTCAACAAACTTGGAATGAACACGCATAAACTGAATTCGCAACGGTAAGAAACTTAAATCATAAACCAACTTGAAACGTCAGGTTTAAAGTTTAATATATACACGAATACAAGTACCATGTCTCCAATACACTGAGAATACATGTGTCAATATTATTCACGAACCACGATGACCAAAAAAAGAAGTAAAAGCAGGGAAATACAAAAGCAAAGACACTAAAATCTGTCAGAAGATACAAGAGAAAAAAGGCAAATAACAAAGAAAGCAAAAGCAAGGCACAAAAATCTGACAAAAAGATACGAGTGGAAAAAGGCAAATAACGAACAAGCAAAAGCTAACGCACAAAAATCTGTCAAAAAAATACAAGAGGAAAAAAGCCAAATAGGGCAGTCAAACTTCAAGTGGTTTCACAAAACAAAGATCCCAAAACCATAGGTGAAACTCATCCATGCACCCCAACCATGCTAATAAATTATTCGTGCAAGTGCCATATTAGAAAAAGAGCAAAGAGTTGCACTCAACCAATCCTTACAATCAGGGGATCAAATCATGCTTCCAATGTCCCCACCTTGTAAAGTGCACCCTACCTTGTAAGAGGCGATGTTTTAATTCTTTGGGTCTCACTGGGAAAATTATGCAGAGCATACAACATATTCATAACAATCTCCAAGTAAATAAGATAAAAACTGCTTCATTCCAATGTGTTCTGACCTTTGGTTAACAATAAAAAGTAAATCAACATCTAAACTATGATTTCTTTGGGTGTCACTATTATGCAAAGCATACAACACATTCGTAACAATCTCCAAGTTAACAAGATAAATTCTTCATTCCAGTGTTATGAAGAATCGGCATGGAAGCATTGTTGTCATCTTAAGAAAATTGACCACTGAAGAAGAGCACTCAAAATTGACTACTGAAGATGCATTGTTGTCATCTTAAGAAAATTGACCATTGAAGAAGAGCACTCAAAATTAAACCCCAAGTTGTTCCCAAGAACCATGCAGGCAAGAAGTTCATGATACCTGAAGGTTGCAAAAGTGGAGGGGCAAGAGATTGTCTGCAGCAAAGAGGTAAAAGGAAGCTGGCACTGATGAACCAGGTCTATATCAGCACATGAAAAAGAGGAGTTATTTATATATTTCATGTCTAAGTAAAACTTAAAGAAACATTCATGACAAGTTCAGCATTACTGGTGGAGGTACTCAGTCTGCCTATAAAGATACAAAATTTTAGGTAACTCACCAATGTTGACACAAAATCGCAATTTCTGTACCTCATTGAGAAATTTAGTGCAGCTATGTGTCCTGTGATGTGTTTTAGAGGTAGTTGGGAGCCAATATTTATGGCACAGGGTCAATACATTCAAGAGAATCAAACCTGAAGTTTATTTGGGGCAACGCCACCCAGGTTACCACTAAGCATGATAAAGGAAGGGCAGGCATGGCCATTTTGATCTCTAACAATTGGACCCAACACCTCTCTAGGGCTGGGGCCTCCCCATGCAACAGGGCTGTTTGGGCCACCTTTGTGAAAGGAGATACAAGATTTGGTGTATGTTCAGTTTATGCTCCGAATGACTACAAAGAAAGGATTGTTTTGTGGAAATGGCTCTTGGACCTCCCTGACATCCCTTGGGTCATTGGTGGGGACTTTAACATGGTTGAAAATGATGAAGACAAGAAAGGTGGCCTCAACTTGGAGTGGAAGGGCCATGAGAAACATTTTTGGATGAGGCTGAAGAATAAACTCAACCTTTTTGACCCCTTGGAAAGCCTGAAAAAGGAAAGCAAATCCATCTGGTACACATGATGCAATGCCCAAAAAGGAGGTAAGAGAATCTACTGCAGGCTGGACAGGTTCTATGTAAACAGGGACTATTTCACCTTTGAGCCCCTTCAAGATGGCAACAAAGTCATGGTCTACCCCTATACACTTTCAATCCATCACCCCATCAAAGCTAGCATTATTCTCAATAGTTCTGGAAGGAGAGTGACTAAAGGGCAAAGGTAACTTCATCCTCAACACCAAGTTGCTGAAGGATGAGGATTGTAGAGCTGCCATTACCACCTTAAGAGGTATTAACAAACAGATGCTTAAAGGACTTAACCCTATTGAAAGATGGAATCAAAATGTGGAGGGTTGGGAGCTCTTGTTTCAGACCATTGGTAAGAAAAGGGCAATGGATTTTAGAAAGCAAGAAAACCATCTTCAAGAACAGCTACTTGAGGCTGAACCTAAAATCCAAGAGGATCCGCCTAACGAGTCCCTGTATGATAGACTCAATGGAGTTGAAAGCTCCTTGAGAAGCTTTCAAACTAACAGAATCCAAGGCCTTAAAGTCAAAGCCAAACTGAATTGGCTTAACTGTGGTGATAAGGGTTCGAAGTTCTTCTTCAGGTACATTAGAGAAAAAAGCAAGGAACAAATTGGCCAAATCTGCCACAATGGATCTGTTGTATCCAACCAAGATGAAATCATGGAAAAATTCCTCCTCTTCTACAAAGAGCTTTTCCAATCTGAAGGCAATAGGGGAGAGTGCCTTAATGCTAGGGAGATGGTCAAAAAGATAATTCCCACTAAGATCTCAGCAGAAGATGCTGTTGACCTTGCAAAGCCTATATCCACGGAGGAAATTAAGAAGGCCATTAACAGTATGAGAAATCACAAATCTCTTGGATCAGATGGTCTCTCTGTTGAGTTCTACAAGGAGTTCATTGACTGGATCAATGATGATCTGCATCAGGTTTACATGGAAGCCATAAAAAGGGTTCACTTGGTACGAACCTAAATAAGGGGATTATCAAAATCCTTCCCAAAGAGGGTGATAAAACAATGATAAAGAATTGGAGACCAATCACTCTCCTGAATGTCTCCTATAAGATCTTGGCCAAATTAATGGCCAACAGGTTTGCTAGTATTCTGCCCAAATTCATTAACACCACGCAAACAGGGTTCATCAAAGGCAGATACATCTTGGAGAATTTGATTACTAGCTGGGAGGCAATGGATTGGGCCAAGCACAGTAACCAAAACCCAGCCATGTTATTGTTAGACTTTGAAAAAGCCTACAATAGAGTGGAATGGTCATTTCTCATAATGACTCTAGAAGCCTTTGGTTTTCCATAGATCTTCTGCAGTATGGTTGACACACTTTTGAAGGATGCTTCTGCCCAGATTGATATAAATGGCTCACAGACTAAAACACTCTCCCTTGAAAGATCCATCACGCAAGGGTGTCCCTTGGCCACTGCCCTCTTTGTAATTGCTTTTAATGCTTTGCATTACATCCTAAGAGATGTTTCCTACTCGCCCAGGGTCAAGGGCCTAACCTTACCCAATCAGAATGATCTCCTCAATATCCAATTTGTTGATGATACTGCCCTGATTGTTGAACTGGAGGAAGAGAACTTGGACAACTTAATGATCAAGCTCAACTTATTCTGTTTGGCCTCAGGTGCAAAAATCTCTAAATTGAAATCTACAATGCTCAGTTGGTCTGAAGCCCCTCCTAATTGGCTAAAGAAGTTTGACTTTCAATGGGGTGTACCCCATAAGCAAGTAAGGTACCTCGGGATTCCATTCTCAGTCTGCCCCAACCTCAAGGAAATGAGGCTCTGGGTCAAAGGCAAAATAGATAAGAAACTTGACAGCTGGAATAGACATTACCTCTCCCTAGCTGGAAAGCTTCAAGTGTGCCAAAAAATCATGTACTCCTACACTGTCTACTTTGCTTCTGTCTAGTTCTTTAGTAGTTATCAAGTGAAGGAAGTGCAGAAAAAAATCAGGCACTTCCTCTGGTCTGATGGGAAAGGGAAACAGAAACTACACTCTGTTAAGTGGGACTGGTGCTGCTTGGATAAGATGTATGGAGGTCTAGGATTGAAAGACCTAAAGAAGCATGGTGCAGCAGTTGCTGCAAAATGGATACTGAATGCTCTAAATGGCAATGAGCCTTGGAAAGTGCTGATAAGGAATAACATTGAGCAAGTTGTGCCCAAGTTGGCAAAATCCTAGAAAGCTCTACCCTTCAATGATCTCCTTATTACCAAACACCAAATTGTGCCTGCAGGGTCAGTTGTCTTCAAAAGCATATGGAAAGCATCAGAACTCATTAAATCTAATGTTGGGTGCCCTTTCTTCATTGAACTCAATTTTAACTTCTTTCACCCCAGCAGGTCCATCTGGTGGAACCTTGAGCACAACAGGAAACCACTAGCCCTCCTTCAGGGGTGCTCTGCCAAAAAGTAGGCCCAGGTTGGCATTAAGAATTCCAACAACATTCTAAGAGGATGGGATATTGATGGATTGGACCCAACTTAAAGAGGCCTTCAACTTGCCCCATTCCAACTTCAGAACCTACTCAGTGCTCAAAGAGGCCTGTAAAGACCTTCCCCTTATCCAATGAGCAAACGCATTGTCTGTAGCCAAATTGAGCTCAATTGGCAGTGTAATACCCCCCTGCCTGATGTCAAAACCAGAAGTATTTTCAAAAGAGCTTATTAAGTCTAAGCCCCTCACGGATTACCTAAATAATATCTGGCATGTTAATAAAGAAGATAAGTTTTGACTCAAAATCTTTACCTCTCTTTGGCATGATATTGTGGATGCTAAACAATCATGTTTTAGATAGTTACTACTGTTACAAAAGCTCCCATTTAAATTGAGCCATGGTGATATTGACATCTGTAATATTTGCAAAGTGCCTGAAACTGTTTTTCACATCTTTTTTGACTGTCTATTTGCAAATGAAGTTTGGAATATGTTTTGTAACAGTCACTTCTTCTTTGATATGAATGGTAAAGTCAACTGGATGCTAATCTTATTTGGGAATGAACTTAAGCTTACCAAAGAGTTGCATTTATTCTTGTATATCTCATCTACTGAAATTCTATGGTTCATTTGGAGGGAAAGAAACGAAGACAGGTTTAATGGAAACCGGAGAATACTCACTAAGTCTTCCAAAAGACTCACACTCTTTTACATTGTGTTGCAGGTAACTGCCACAATGTTGATCTCAGAGACGAATCTTGCACCTCCTCAAGGATGGTGTGGTGCTACTAATCAGAATGAAGGAGGACAGCCCAGTTTAGCTGTGTTCATGAAGGCCCTTGATGCATTCCAGAAGGAGCTCAATGAGAGAACACACAAGGCCCAACAGGAACCAGAAACCCCAGAGTCTGGTGATGAAAGTAGAAACTTCCAAACTGATTTCTAAGCTGCTGCTTCTGAAGATTATTGTACAGAAATTGGGCACATCTAACAGTTGTATACTGTATTTTTTTGTATAAGCTGTTTCTAGTGACTGTACATATTCTTGTCCATAGTCTGGGGGCTGTTTTGAGTCTTTCTGCTCTAAAAATCTGAACTGTTACAGGGTACAGCAGTACCCCACACCTGTACAAATGTTGTATCTGTAAGTTTAAACTATTATTAATACAAAAAAAAAACATTCAAAAGAATATAATCCCGAAGTAATTTGATTACCATATAATAAGCCATCCGTCATGAACACATTACAGAAAAGCAGACAACCTCATTAGTTATATCCCACCAGGAGAACAGGCTAGTCAATGATGATAAGCAATTGAAAACTTGATATTGATGTGAACAAAAGGGATGTGCAATCTGAGATAAGATTGAGCAGTAACACTATAAGATTGAGTAAGCAAATCCTCTATTAAAATAGTTTTGCAGATCACCAAATAGCCTCAATTAAAAGCATTGAGTTCTCAATGTGGAGACCCAAATTCAAATCCCAATGGGACATCTAATATGGAGTTTTAAGTTGTGACTCTTGGTTTTCCATAGTTGGCTTCTATTGTGGAGGTGGCTTCTAAATAAGTGAATTTCTAAGTTGTGACTTTTGGTCTACCATAGGTGGTTTCTGATGCAGTTGCTTGAAAGGATCCGATATTAGTCTCATGGTTGTGCTCACAAGAGCTTGCATTGGTCTCATGTTGATGCTCATATGAGTAGAATATTTGTAACAACCTGGGTCAATAGTGTTAATTTTATGATTTGATGTAAAACACAGAAATTTAACTCAAAATCAGACACATAACACAGCATATACCCTGGGAAAACCCTCCACTTGAGGGAGAAAAACCCAGCAACAAACATCTCTCTTATAAATATAAACAATGGCAACAATACTCTTTACAATGAGGCCAGTCACAAGGCCAATATTCAGCACCAGCAATGGCAACAATAACAGATAACAATCTGCCCTTCCTTAAACTCAAATCTGCACTTGAAGAAATTCGCAATCTGCTTCTTGAAGAATTTGCACTTGTATGAAGGGAAAGAATCGAACTTGCTTGATGATGGAATGAAGTGGGAAAGACCTTTTATAAATACATTTTGATAGAGAGGTCGCACCTCTTCAAGAGCAAAGTCGGCCAATATAAGAAAATATAATTACAAATAATAAATGTGAATTACAAGGAAGGTCGGCCCAATTAGGATTTATATTGTTGCCAAGTGAAGCGCCTCTTCACTTAATTATCTCAATAAAATAAATAGCCGATAGGTTATATGCAATTTTATGTCTTGACTCGTGGCTGGAGGGATGAACCCGAAGCTGCTATAACATCAACACTCCCTCTCAGCTAGGGACGAATTCTTCCAGTTGTACAAGACACATCACCTCATCGTGATGTCAACCACCATGGCTACTCCCATATGTGGAAAAGGATCATATCACCTTATCGTGATATCAACCATCATGGCTACTCCCATGTATGGTAAAAGTAACATATCACCTCATCGTGATATCAACCACCATGGCTACTCCCATATGTGGTATGCACAAGTGCTCATCACTCAATGTGATGTCACCTCATCGTGACGTTCACCATGGCTACTCCCAGAGGGTGAAAAGCACAAGTACAAGAAAACAGTGTTCCATAGAAACGCGTTTCTCCCCCTATCTGGTCATGTTTCAGAAACGGGGATGTCTTGGGGACGGGGAGACGGGTACTTGGCGTTTCCCACCATCTCGCCACCGCCACTGGTGCTCCGCCAGAGACAAGGAAACGTCTCTGCGTCTCCCAAGGAGACTTGGAGACGTCTTCAAGTTTCCTTGAGAGACGTCTCCACATCTCCAAGTCCCCTAGGGAGACACCCAGGCGTTTCTCGGGAGGCTGGGAGACGCCTAGCCGTCCGTCTCCCGTTGAGCCTCAAGTCAAAAGGTCGACATAACTCAAAAAATAAAAATAAATTTTTATTTTTATTTGTTTTATGGTTACCCTAATTTGGCGTGGGCCCCACCTCTTCCTCCAAAACAACACAAAACCTCTTAATTTTATCATTTCAATCACATTTACAAAGACAAATTTTTTTTGCAGCCAACTAAAGAGGAGGAAAAACAGTGAAGAAGTCTGATTGAAGGAGTGAAAAAAGAGATTGCAAGTGTGATAGGAGTGAGAAGGAGCAAGAAGAAGAGGAGGAAGAGGATTCTACTTCATTTTGGAGAGATTTTTCAAGCACAAGGTAGGGTTTTTGAAGTTTTTTCTCAGATTTCTTCTTGTTTTTGTTTTATTTTCTAAGTTTAAACTTTTTTTTTTTCTTATTCATCTCAAAGACTCAAAATCAGATTTGATGTTAAATCTTGAGGGAAAAATGATGAAGATGATGAATCATTCATCATTTTGCCCTCAAGATTCAACATCAAGTTTTTTATTTTAAAAATTTAATATTAAACTTGTTTTTTTTTCTTATTCATCTCAAAATCAGATTGGATGTTGAATCTTGAGGGCAAAATGATGAATGATTCATTCATCTTCATCATTTTGCCCTCAAGATTCAACATCAAATTTTATTATTTAATATTTTATTTTATTTTTAAAGTAATATAAAAATTTTTAAATTATAAATTGTAAATTTTGTTTTCAAAATTAAAATTTCAAATTTGTATTTCAATTTGTTAAACTAGGCTGATTTTATTTTAATTTTGTGAAATGCAGTGTCACTTTAACAATGAGCACCCAAGACATGAGTGGGGATGACATGGAAATCCATTCTCATAGTGAACATGATTCAGATTTTGAACCTGATAATGAGGGGGATGACCATGGGGCTGATCCTGTAGCCCAATCTAGTTCCATGGCGAGTGCACCAGCTAGTACAGGCTGTCCTTCAGAATTGTTGGCAGAGTATGCTAGGGGTCCTTTTGATCCAAAGTCTCCTCTAAAATAGTTTGCTACAAGAATACAAGGCATATCACATTCAAGTGGGGGAACAAGGAAGTGGAAGTGCAACATTTGTGGGACTGATTGGTTTGGTAGCATCACTCGAGTGAATGCACACTTTCTTTTTTGGACAGGAAAAAGTGTGGAGCCTTGTAAGTTTTTGAAGGAGGCTCAAAATATACATTATAGAATGGAGTTTAACAAGCTTTGGGGCATTCCAGAGGACATAAATATTTCAGTCCCTACTACTTTGACTGCTAGGGCAGCCCTTCAGCAAACCCATCATGTGCCACATACTTCTCAGACGGGAGGAATGATGTTTGGATCTTCATCCACTTCCACTTCTAGTGTCGCTAGGGGGACAGCCACAGGGAAACGCAAGTTGCAGACATCGCAGAGTAACCCCATAGCTGATATGTTTAATGTGCAACTAAGAGATGAGATAGATGAATCCATTGGCAAGTTCTTCTTTGCCAATGGCATTCCATTTCATGTTACACGGTCTCCTGATTATAGGGAGATGATGGCTATGGTGGCGAAGGGAGGAACATCATATGTGCCACCAGGTGAGACGAAAATGAGGACCTCGATCTTGGATAAGTGCTATTCCAAGATCAATATTTTGATGGAGAAGATGAAGGCATGTTGGGTGGCATCTGGGTGCAGTATAGTTATGGATGGGTGGACGGACATTAGCCATCGTCCACTCATCAACATCATGGTCACATGTGCAGAGGGCCCATACTTCCTTAGAGCAGTTGATTGTGCAGGGCATCGCAAAGATGCTGATTTTCAGTTTCATGTCCTCAGGGAGGCTATTGAGGAGGTTGGGCCACAAAATGTGGTCCAAGTAGTCACAGATGCAGCCCATGTGTGTAGAGCAGCAGGGAAACTCATTGAGGCAGCCTATAGACATATTTGGTGGACCCCATGTTGTGTGCATGCCATGAACAATGCACTCAAGGACATGGGGAAGATTGATTGGATTAGAGGAGTGGTCACTGATGCGAGAGATGTGCAGATGTTTATCTGCAACCACCACACTTCCCATGCACTCTTCAGGACCTTCGCGAAGGAGTTCTTGAAACCGGTGGAGACCCGATATGCATCATATTTCATTCTCTTGGAGAGAATGATTGAGTTGCAAGAGGCATTGCAACTCATGGTTATGACTAATGAGTGGAATAGGTGGGCCGAGGCCAAGACAGCACAGGGGAGAAGGGTGAAGGAGATAGTGAAGAGTGATGTGTTTTGGACTGATGCGAAATACATTGTCTCCATCATTTCTCCAGTATTCCAAGTTATCAGATATGGGGATGGGGATGCACCTAACCTTGGAGAGGTGTATGAGTGCATCGACTCTATGCTTGACCAGATGAGGGTTGTTGTGCGAGTGAAGGACCCCTCTCTAGCATTCTACAATGAGCACATCCGGCCAATCATTCAGCGCAAATGGGACAAGTTGAACACTCCTTTGCATATGGCTGCCTTTGCCTTGAATCCTAAGTGGTACAAGGCTAGACCGGGTAGAGTGACACCGATTCAGGATGATGAGGTGAAGGCGGGTTTCTTTAGGTGCATAGAGAAGATGTATGATTCTAGAGATTGCGGCACAATTCGCACTGAGTGGACCAAATTTGCCACTCTTAGAGGCTATTCAGATGCGGCAAAGATGGATATAGAATCTATGGCACAGGAGGACCCACTTTTGTGGTGGAATTGTCATGGTCTGAAATCTTTGACCACCACTCTAGCTATCCGTCTGCTATCCCAGGTTTCCAGTTCTTCAGCTGCTGAGAGGAACTGGTCTACATATAGCTTCATCCACTCTCTTAAGAGGAACAGACTTACCTCTAAGAGAGCAGAGAAGCTTGTGGCTGTACACAGTGCTTTGCGTCTCATGGACCCAAGACAGTTGGGTACAAGGAGAGTCCAGCGGCACGATGGGATGTGGAGCCAGAGGAGCCTTCACAGATTGATGAGGATGATCCTACCACTTCAGATGCAGGGCTGGTTGGTGTGAGCTTGAGGGATCTTGACCTTGTGGAGTCCAGCAGTTCCGTGATGAGGAGTTTGAGATGATTAGATTCCATTCACTACATTTGAGTTTTGACATTTTGCTATTAGTATTTGTATTTAGTTTTCTTTTTGCCATTTGGCTTTGCTACTCATTGTAATGATGAATCATGTGATCATCTTTATAGAATACATTTTGAGTTTGACATTTTGCTATTAGTATTGTATTTAGTTTACTGTTTTACTATTTGCCATTTGGCATTTGCTACTCATTGTAATGATGAATCATGTAATCATCTTTATAGACTTTGTGATATCTCATATGACATCAGATATTCATATTTTCAATATAATAGAAATCTCCAATTTAACAATTTCATTTGTCAAATTTTATTTAGCAATTAGCATTCAAGATATCTTCGTATTTAGATTTAGTATTTCAAATTTTGCTATGTTATAATTTTACTAATTTGAGTAATTTCCTATAGTTTCATTTGAAATGTAATTCTTATACTATTATACTATTATACATCTTTTCAAAACTAGTTTTTCAAGTACTATAAGTATATGTATAACTATATCAGACCACCACCCCTACCAGCCCCCTCCGCCGTCCCAAACTTAGCCCTTTGGCCCCCGTCTCCGAAACCGTCCGGACCCCGTTCCCATTCCTGGGCTGTGGAACCAGAAAATCATCACGGACTCTCACGTGGTGTGTCATGGAATCACACATGACATCCACCATGGCTACTCCCAGAGGGTGGAAATAAGGGCTTTCACCTCAAATTTCTCTCACAAAGAAAGATGCATTAAACAAGGGCTTGCACCTCAAATCTCTCTCACAGAGAAATGCATTAAGAAGGGCTTGCACCTCAAATCTCTCTCACAAAGAGAAATGCATTAAAGATTGTTGATGCTAAGATTCCCTCTCAGCTAGAAAGCTTCACACAGCTTAGATTATCACAATGGATAACAGTCAACTCCAACGATTGTCCAAACAATCTTGCAAGGAGCTTCTGAAGCCACTCTGCTTCTCGAGCTGCCACACAAGCTGCAATATACTCAGCCTCTACGGTGCTCAATGCCACTGAAGACTAGCTTCCTACTACACTAAGATATCATTTTTTGACACTCCTTGAAGCAACATCTAGAGGTGCTCTTAGGACACACCTTTAATCCAGGAATATCCATCGTCAGAGTCCACACCGAGAGAATATCTCAAGCCATACCGTGCCAGTATCTCAAGATATGCTTAGCTGCAACTAGATGTATTTGCCTTGGTTTCACACATGAAGCGACTAAGTGCACTCACTACATAGCAAAAATATTTGGTCTAGTATTGACTAGATACATCAATGATCCAATCAACTGCCTATATATCATGGGATCCACCAGATTTGAACTAGCTGCAGCCTCTTTTAACATCTGCAAGTTGGTCTCCATAGGCGTAGACATGGATTTGCAATTCATCATACCAAATCTCTTCAGAATGTCAATAGTATACTTGCCTTGACTCGGAATGAACTCATTCGGCTTCTGCCATACTTCTAAACCAAGGAAGCAGTGCATGAGACCAAGATCATTTCAAATTCAAAAGCTAACTCCTCCTTGCATTTGATAATGAGGTGATCTTCTCCAGTAAGAAATAAATTATCAACATAAAGAACCAAGATCAACTGGATCACCATCTTCTTTAGGTTCAGTAGGCTCCCTCTAAATCTTCAAGTACTTGCATCAACCTTTTGACCTCTTCGTCCAAGATTGCTTGCAATGCTTGCCTTAGAGAAATGTTTTCCAACGCACACCTCTAGTATTGAAGAGAGTTTTAGGATTGTCCTCCTCGTCCTCATCCCAGATCGCTCTATTCTGAATAGGTTAGCGGAGCTACCAATGACAAATCCAAATTGATAGTCTTGTGCAATTCTGATCTCAGCAGCTGAAGAAGTCTTCCAATGACTTTAGCATCGGCCTTGCAATACTGCAACCTACACTTCATCTCAGTGAGTTACAGAACTCCCTCTTGATCCTTGCCTCAGAGATTGCAAAGAAATCCTTTGGAAGTGAAATCCTATCATTGATAGATCTCAGGACCTCAATCCTTTTCCCGATCATGCTCTTAACTCGAGCCTCGAATCCTCTCCTCCTTTGAAGTAACTAATCACAGTGACAACCTGAATAGGTTCTTCGTCTTCGAGAGATGTCTCCAATCATCAACTCAGACCCATGGCTGTAAACTTAATCATGTCTCCAGTCGGCATGACTTCCTCAAAGGATGCCTCAAGCTTTTCCTCTTTAAGCAATCTCTCATCACCCTCTTGCTCCTTGATTTGTCCTGGAAGCATTTTAGGGAGAGATCACTAATAGTTTATAACTATCATACAAGGTTTACTATCTCAAGTTATAGCATGAATACATAAGAATTTATGAACAATATTAAAAACATGAATAAAGAAATCAACCTATAATTGAAATATGTAGCAAATATCAAAAGATCAAAATAAAGGGATAAAGAAACTTATCTTTATTGAATTCTGATATATCTTTCTTCCATCTTTTGCTCCTCTCGAGAGTGTTAATCTCAGTACAACAAAAGATAATCTGCTCAACTCAGATTTCTTAAACGCATTATGCAGCCAACATATACAACATAGAATCAGGCCTCTCAAGACACCATCATAGTCCATGCACAAGAGAATGTTATCGAAGTGATCATCTAATCACAATGAAAATGCAGTTCTCTTTTCATCTTAGAGTCACACTCAGAGATCTTCACAATTAGCATGAACATCTCACAATGAATGAAAGGTGTCTTCAAAGGATCTCATCCCAGAGATCACTATTCAAGAGAAAAAAACATGATCTTTACTACACACACACGATAAATAAATGACATCAGATCTGCACAACTCAGCAGACTAAATTTCAACCCAGAAGAAGGAAAATTGCAAAAGTACAAACAAAAATACTTATCTCTTTCTATTGGTACACCACAATCTTCATATTGCGCCGAGAATTGTTTCTCCTCTCAAAGGCTTTCTTAACTCGAACTCAAAGTAACTTCCAAACTTTCTTTTATATATAGCTTGCAAGACATATTAGATATGGACCCCTCTCTTTATAATAGCCATGCTAACGAATGCCTTAAAATATATATCTGCAACTCTATGCAATACCATAATCAACGCGATACACACGGCTTTTCAATACAAATTTAAGCACAAAACAACATGGTTCCCATTCTTGCTTCTGCTCAAGGGATAGGCTTTCCATCAAATTCTCTTTGATGTGAATATCAAGTTTGTGCTTGAAAACAATACAGTCGGTGGCCATAAGGGATGATCCTGACAATGGTACTGCACACGAATCATTGAAAAGGTGATACGACTAAACAGCTGTAGCTTGGAGTTGAAATTCGATTCTCAAATTAGTCATGCAATCTCGATCTGATCCCAGGCATATGACAACCTTGAAGATCGTGATTTCTCCAGAATGGAGTTATGCCTTGCTTGACTCAATGAAGAGAGAATGCACTTTTGTGTTCAAGAGAATCGAGTGTAGATGTCTTGAAGCCCCTAACAAAAGGAATGCAAAGTCATCTCGGTGATTAATAAGCAGCAACTCTCAGATCATATATGATGTGCTTTCGCGGTTGCTCCCAATATCAGCATCCAAGAGCTTGCCCGTGTGACGATCTCAATGTGGATCCTTCAAATTTTATTTCAACCAATCAAGGTAAGAGATTTCCGACCCTATCTTGCATTTGAGCTTTCCCTCCATCAACGGCAATAATAATGACCAAAGGTAATGAACACAACCACCAATCATAATAACAAATTGATCACTTAAATTCTTACACAAATCTGATCAGATCTTCACACAAAACCCGCTCCGATACCATGTTAATTTTATGATCAGATGTAAAACACAGAAATTTAACTCAAAATCAGACACATAACACAGCATATACCCTGGGAAAACCCTCCACTTGAGGGAGAAAAACCCAACAACAAATATCTCTCCTATATATATAAACAATGGCAACAATACTCTTTACAATGAGGCCAGTCACAAGGCCAATATTCAGCACCAGCAATGGCAACAATAACAGATAACAATCTGCCCTTCCTTAAACTCAAATCTGCACTTGAAGAAATTCGCAATCTGCTTCTTGAAGAATTCACACTTTTCTCTTGAAGAATTCGCACTTGTATGAAGGGAAAGAATCGAACTTGCTTGATGATGGAATGAAGTGGGAAAGACCTTGTATAAATACATTTTGATAGAGAGGTTGCACCTCTTCAAGAGCAAGGTCGGCCAATATAAGAAAATATAATTACAAATAATAAATGCGAATTACAAGGAAGGTCGGCCCAATTAGGATTTATATTGTTGCCAAGTGAAGTGCCTCTTCACTTAATTATCTCAATAAAATAAATAGCCGATAGGCTATATGCAATTTTATGTCTTGACTCGTGGCTGGAAGGATGAGCCCGAAGCTGCTATAACATCAACAAATAGAAGTTACCACAGAGAAAAGTTGGATTGGAAGTGTTGGACAGAGAAGCTTAAATGTAGACTTTTGGAGACTGCCATCTCAACTAGCCTTTGTGAAACTAGGTAAGAAGGAATTCAGTAATAAACTGCACAAATTGTCAAAACAATGTAAGCACCCAATAAAATGCAACGATGCTTGATAGGAATCATCAATTTAAAATGACTGACATGATCGGTAAACCATAAACGTATTGAGATTTCTGTTTGTTTTCTTTCCTACTGGAGGATGAAAACACATAACTGAAAAATACTTTTGTATTGCAGCTGGGTTATGAACCCGTGCCTTTCCCAATTAGAATAACTATAGTAAGTGTATCACGAAGAAGGACAAGAATTGGGATTATCGATGGGTTTTGAATTTCCTCTCCATGGGAAACTTTTTTACTGGACTTGTGACCACTGTTAGCCCACCTAGTAATATACTCCAGACAACAATGCAGAGAGTTTTAAAAAATCATTTAAAAAGAAATCACAGTAAACTCTATACCATTTATAGCAATAATTGTGATGTTTTAAAAAAATATGAATATACTAAGTATTTACAATACCATGGATATAGTAAGTATTTAAAACACCTCTTTCAAAGCACATCCATTATTTGTGTTCAAACTTCAATCTACAACAAAGGTGGTATCCATGCGTCTGTTAAGTCACATAAGAACCATAGATCATAAAATCCATATACCGTAAAATGATAAACCCAAACATCAGTATGATCTGTAGCTATACCTGTCAAAACCCTAGGTGCTTCGTATTTGCATTTCACAAGCTCAGATGCAATGCTACTTCTTAACTGATCCTAGATTACCAAAAATGGGTATCAATTTTACAAAGTCTTCTAATCATTCAAACCCTTGTCATCATGGGCATCTTCCATACTGAAGATTTTTCCAAATGGCACAAGCTTTTTAAAACTTGTCTACTTGATAAATATATCTAAATGGACCCTCATCTGTGAAGTTTGAGTGAAATTCTAACCACCTTTAATGACATTTTCTTTGGTTGGGAGGATAAACGTCCAGAATCTTTTTGCACCCCATATGCATCAGGCATACAAATCATTGATCTCCTTCGGCTTAGCCCCAAGGATGGGGGTACACCATCAACGATGTTTACTAACACATCTTCCAACTACTAACAACGCCTTCATTCATCATTTGAGAAGCCACTTAGAATGTCATCAACCTTTTCCAGTGAATTTGGGCAACATACATAAATGATATTCTCTAATTTTCCATACCCTTGGCAATCTACACAAACCTGTTCATATATTGCAACCAGTTTTGCAACCCATTATTCCATTAAGTTACCAGATATACACTTTCATTCATATTTGCTCCAGCATTTTAAAGTGGATATCCTACTCTACTCAGTTTCTTAAACCTCACTGAAGGGCAGAAGATTGCAACCAGAGAGTCCACGTTGTTGAAAAATATATTCTCCAAAAGATCCCATTGCTTATCATTTCCCAAATTTTTGGGTGCTTCTAGCCACAACTGATGTCTTTTTGCTAGTTTCTTATTGTTTACAAAGATTGAATCATGGACATCATTGGAACTTATATTGGCATCCACTAATTTTGTGGCTCATCTGATGAACCTATAAACTTACTACCAGTCAGTTTTTCTTGATCTGAAAATCCTTTACTGTTCAATATTGATCCTTCCTGTAAGATGTTTCATGAATTATCATCCACATGCTCTGTTGAAAGGAGAAATCTGTTTATCCTTTGAAATGATTTACCTATCCAGAAGTAGCATTGCTAATAAAACTGTTCTCAATAAGAGCTGCTTTTTCTCCTTTTACTTCTAAGAAATTTTGGTTGAACCCTGACCACCTTCAGCTAGAGGTTCATTATTTCCAGAAGACTAATTTAAGGAAGTTAAACGAATCTGACTACTCAACATTGCCCACTATTAGACCAGGAATCCAAATTCATGATTACATACATTCAACTCATTTATTTCACCTACCTTCCTCAAAAAAAATATGTATTTAATTCTTTCCCTCTGTCCAGATATCTAGTGTGAAAAACCTTCACAACCACATCACCCACTCAAGCCTCTTTTAACATCATCTCCCCTTCTCTGTAAGCTCTTCTTTCTATTTCATTTATTCTTCTCTTTCATTACCGTTGGCTTTATCATTGAATCAATTCCTCAATTATATGCATATATATGTATCTATGCATGTATATCAATGTCACCTGCCTCGTCTCCTTCCTCTTCTATTTATAAAACAGTTATCATGTTTGTAAATCAACCTGGGCAAGGTAATTTATCAGAAGATAATCACTTATATTAGAACTGTATTAACCAGCACTCTTGAATTCTGAACCAATGTGTCTTCCTTATCACAAATTTTCCAGAAAAAAAAGGCTCTTTGCAAAATCTAATCCTCTTGCATTTTGAACCAATAGGTTTTACTTACCACAGTTTTTTTAACAAAATGATCATCCTTGCACAATGGTTCACTTTGACATGGTTTGGTCTCTTTCTTTTCATCCACTGAATCAGGTGGGTGTTCTGAAGTCCCTTCAGACAGGTGAATGCACATTGACAATTTGCACTGCTAAGAGTTTTGTGAAATAATATTAATTAGGTGCCACATAATATCTCTTAATAACTCTGACAAAATCGGAACTAATTCACAAATTTTCACTATGATAAAACTACATACAAGATATACCATATATACTTTTGAATATAACAGAAACTTTGTTCACTCGGTAAGATGAGGAAGGGTTTGTCTGATCTCATGAAGCATTACATGCTGAACAAGAGCATTAGAATAGCCAAGAACAGTTATAACCATACAATGATTAAAGCAATTGATTATTAGAAAATGATGAAAAAGGTTATGCAATTAATAAGCAACCAAGAAAACAACATACCGATATTAGGCAAAGTTATCATTCTGTCTTATCTTCAAATCAAATCAAAATTGAAAACGAATCTTTATCTGTGACTCTCAAGTCTCTTGGCAATCCACGTTTCCAAAAACATGCTAGGCACCTTCATAGGCAAGGACTTCAGTGATATTTAAATCCTGAAACATATTCATCTTCTGTGCTCCCAGCTCAAAAATCAGATTTTATCATTGTACATCTGCCCAGGCGTGCAGGCCACCAAGTATGAGAATTACTGTTTTCTCTAACTATATACCATTCTTGAGACTTCATGATGTTGCTTACATCGTGGAGTTTGTCCCACTCAACATTGATAGCTACCAGGTGTCATGCTGCTCATATAAATATGAAATATCTGGAAGGTGCATAATTATTTGGAGTAATACTGCTATCACTCTCACCTTAACAAACAAGGTTTATTTTGCTTCTGCCACTCCCCTTTGTAATTCAAACACTTTTTTTTATCTTCCACTGTTTCCCTTTTGATTCTGGTGGAACATTCTATCTGTGTAAATAGACAAATTGCAGGTAGGGCATATGAATGCAATCGTTATTCCCAGGTCATCACTGAGAGCTTCATTATTTTCAAATATACTGACCTCTGTAGAAATCCCTTCCTACTTATTCTGTAGCCCCATAAAAGACTGGGTTGAAAAAATTAGAGACCATATTAAACTGGTTTCTTATATAGATTTCCCTTCAAACAACATTGTTTCATTTCCAATGATAAAACTGATAATATAGCATCATTTTTAACAAAGAAAATTCAAATTTATGGGATCTTTATATAATATTGATTATATTACATTATATATTGACATCCAACAATAATGATTAAAAAGCTATCAAATTGCCAACAGTTGCATACAGAGCAAAAGACATGAATTCACAACGTACAAGACAATGAGAAAAGCAAAAATCAAAAGCATCATCATAAAGGTAAGTAATATTGAAGTGGATAGCTTTAAAAAATTAAAAAAAAAAGGTGGGCAGCTAGAGTAGTTGTAAAGTGTACATTAAAATGAATTAAATAGTAGGTGAGAGGTTGGAACAGCTGGAAAAGGGTAGATAGAAATAAATTAAAAAGTAAATGGACAGCTGAAAATACTAAATGTCATTCTAAGATTTCAAACCTGTAAATAGACACATTCCTAGGTAAATACTCAGAATAGAATCACAGGCATTCACAAATACAAAAACATTGCAATATTATTACACTACACTTTGACGTCTAGAAGATTTCTGCCAATGAGTCCAAACACACCTATCAAAAAAATGTAAAAATTTCTGTTCCAAGGAAACATTATTCACCCAATTTTTGTCTGTGGTACTCATGTTTCTCATTCCTGTTGAAAACAGTATAAACATAAGACCCAATGCGACAAAACAGCAAAAATAATGTATGAGAGATATTACGTTTCCCTAGTGCATGGTATTGAAAATAAATCTCCTGGGTAAGGACCATGCGTTAAATATATTTGTCATCAACATTTCCAACCACTCGTGGTCCATCATCAGGCTGGATGGTTGATTATGGGCCACATGAGAGGCCTGAATCATTGATGACAGGATAATTTTTACACAGATCTTTACCCAGAAAAATTATTCATAAAAATATATTATCCAGGCAAGGGATGGCAATATATATTATAGGCCTAGCAGATTTTATCTAGTTGGTGATGCATATAATGACAAATGCAGATCTTATCTAGTTGATGATGCATATAATGACAAATGCAGATCTTATATATAGTTGACGATCACCCACATGAGTGGCCTGAAACGTTGATGACGAAATAACATTTACACAGATCTTTACCCAGAAAATTTAATCTCAAAATTAATGCATATCACTACAAAAGCAGCATCTTATCTAGGTGAGCAATGGTGATATATAATATACTCCTAGCAGCAGAACAGCCCACTGGAAGTAGCAGATTCCAAAAAATTGAAATAACTAACAAATAAAACATTAAGATTTACCAAAAGCCTGCACATAACTCAAATTCCCATGTCCTAATGAGAAGCTAAATGCTTTAAGTCCAGGTGGCATCCAAGAGCTTTAAATCAGACAAATTTCAGTGCATTTAATGACAAATGCAGATCTTATCTAGTTGATGATGCATATAATGACAAATGCAGATCTTATATATAGTTGACGATCACCCACATGAGTGGCCTGAAACGTTGATGACAAAATAACGTTTACACAGATCTTTACCCAGAAAATTTAATCTCAAAATTAATGCATATCACTACAAAAGCAGCATCTTATCTAAGTGAGCAATGGTGATATATAATATACTCCTAGCAGCAGAACAGCCCACTGGAAGTAGCAGATTCCAAAAAATTGAAATAACTAACAAATAAAACATTAAGATTTACCATTATAGGCCTAGCAGATTTTATCTAGTTGGTGATGCATATAATGACAAATGCAGATCTTATCTAGTTGATGATGCATATAATGACAAATGCAGATCTTATATATAGTTGATGATCACCCACATGAGTGGCCTGAAACGTTGATGACGAAATAACGTTTACACAGATCTTTACCCAGAAAATTTAATCTCAAAATTAATGCACATCACTACAAAAGCAACATCTTATCTAGGTGAGCAATGGTGATATATAATATACTCCTAGCAGCAGAACAGCCCACTGGAAGTAGCAGATTCCAAAAAATTGAAATAACTAACAAATAAAACATTAAGATTTACCAAAAGCCTGCACATAACTCAAATTCCCATGTCCTAATGAGAAGTTAAATGCTTTAAGTCCAGGTGGCATCCAAGAGCTTTAAATCAGACAAATTTCAGTGCATTTATCTTAAACTTTGTTATACAATAAAGCACACCAGAACTAATTTTGGCACATCATTAAACAGTCTTAATGAACCCTGCAGCTAACTAGACCTTTTTGTAAATTGTCTCAACATCCAATCTCATGAAGTCCAGTAGCCTAGAAGAATGTAATAGAATGCAAGAGTCATTTCAGTTGCCATAAATCCCATATATATAACTGTTTTACTCCATTATTGAACTGTCATTTTAACTAATATCAAGTTAAGTTTTTATTCAGATAAACCTCAAAAGGTGCCTTCTAAATTTGATGTCAACAAAATAAAAGGACACAGCATTTTGCATAATGGAACTTATTATTTATTGACATAATTTTCTACAGTATATTACACAAATTTTGATGGTAAGGAACTCGAGAGAAATGCCCAACCATTGCACTGCATGTTGCTCACAAACGAATAGCATGTTTTATGCAAATGTTACTTCTTGTAGCTGCAAGTCCCTAAAGGAAACAAGATGTCAACTATGTATACAGAATGGACCCCCATTGCACTAGTTTAAGTAACAGTCTATGTATATTTGGATGGTAATTTTTGAATTACATTAGAAATCATTTTATATGGACCATCATTGCAAATTATGACGGTACTACAACAATGCTTGAAATACATTATCACATTTTGTAAGTGTATAACAACAAATAGCATTCTTGCAGAGCAAATCTGGAGAGTTGTCTGACACGGAATCCGAGCATCATGACAGCCAACTCCATGTCAAGGGAAAAAATCACAAGATTTGACCATGTGATATTCTTACTAGCAACAAGAAAGAATTAGAGCTTTAGAATAAGATCTGATAAACTTTAACAGTAAAATGACCACACAGCTAACACTAAGTAATTGACCCACATGCATTATGATATAATACATGCAGACAGGAATAGCATTATCAGAACCCAACAATAAGAGGACTAAGCAACATGTCTGCAAGCCAAGTAAGAAAATACGAAGAAAACAGATGCAAGCGGAAGGGGACCCCAAGTTGCACCTCCTATGGACTCAATGATTTGGGAACAGAATCTTCATGCCAGGTTTTTGGCAAAAATTAATGTTATGAGAAGGAACAAAATCAATTCTTGCACCAGACAATATTAGATGAAGAATATGAGCAACTTTCAGGAAGCAAACAGCTCTTGAAGAATCGACAATGAGATAAAAGTAACGTCCTTATCAGCTCAGAGAGGACAATATGGTATGTATCCCAACGAGCGACCAATATCAGTTACTATATCATTGCATTTCATCAAAAGGTACAACATCTGATGTGATATGTTTGGAGGATCAGATTCCATAGCCTTATTCTCAATGGGTAGATTGACAATTCCGTTACTCTCAACGGAAGGTAATGTACTTGACGGTGGGCATACATTTTCTATTTGAAAAGGTTCCTCCATGGAAGTCTCTGGTACAAGATTGGGTTCCTCTCTACCTAACAGAAATTTAACTCGGTTAGTTTCTTTACTACTATCAATTCCATATTCATCTGGCCTCTTCAAGCAGGACTTCAACTGAACTACAGGTTGTACTTGAAGTGCTAACTTAGGAGTACCTTCTGCCACAGCTTCTGCAGTCCCATATTTATCCAGTGATCTTGGTGAGGAAAAATCTTCTTGCCCCATGGCTGACATTAATGAAGGCACTTCATCATTCCTCGCTCTTGGCAATCTAATCAACTCAGCGGCACACTGTGATACTGAAGTTTCCTTCTTTGGTTGAAAATTTTGTTTTAACCAAAAGTTGACATCTGCTTGGCCAAACAAATTATTCTCAGTAGCATATCTGTAGGCTGTTTCTGCATCAGAGCTGTATTTAAAGACAACCTGAGCAGAACCTGATTTACAATAAATCCTTGTTCCTGAAACATCCAATGGGCCAAACCGTGCAAACCTCACTTTCAACTGCACTTCTGAGGGCAATGCAAAACCTCGTGGGAATTTCATGCAAAGTGCCATTGGCACTTCAAGAGATTTAGAAGCACTTGATGACCTGTCAAAGTAAGATTTCTTCGACACTTTTGGCTGTTGCGCTGATTCATGAAGATTCCCTCTCAAAACACCTGATGATTTCAGGACAATAGATGTCAAATTTGATTTCTTTGATGGTGCAGGATCCAGATCTTTTAGCTTTTTTAACCTCTTCCTCAGGCTCAAACCACCTGACATGATTTCAAGCTTCCGTTTCCTGTCAGCATTTGCTTCAGGTGTCTGACTTTTACCTGTTTTCGGAACCTGAGAAGCAGAGTGCTCCATCTTGGAACTTGTTTGAGGAACAATTTCATTTGATTCCAAATCAGCATTTCCATCATCCACACCATCCTCAACATTAAGATGCTTAGAATTAGACTCTTTTACACCAGGATTTTTTTTTGTCTCCAGGTCAGATTCAATCTCATGTAATGAAGGCAAATTTTTAGATGCCACAGAAGATGATATTGAAGTCAGACTTTTTTGATAAACCGAAGATCTGAACTTTAAAAAGAATAGAGACGCCTTTGATGGGCAGTCTCTCTCAATCCCATAAAAAGGATTTAGTGCAAGGGATAGCAAATCATCCATGATCTCATGAATACAAAATCTAGACTCTTCAGAACACACTTCTTTGCAAGGGATTGGATTATCTTCAGACTGATCAGGTAATATAGAGGAGACTTTTTGATTCTCATCCACCAATGCAGCCATTCCATAATCCAAAACAGTTGAATTACCCGTGTCTATGCCTGATGTCAAATCCTTGAGTGCTTCTGATTTGCATTCAATGGTCTCAGAGACTTTACACTGCTTCTCAGGTGGTTCTAGGTCATCAAACAAGCGTGTATCATTGTTAGAAATTCTTTTAATTGGTTTAACCTTCCTATTAGAAGTTTCTTTAGAAGCTGAAGATTTTGCAAATTTTACAAGTCTCTTGAAGCCTTTTGTCTTCTTGATAGCTGCATGATCCAAATTGCCCAATGCTAAACTTGTGGTGAAATTGTGACCAGCTTCAGTAAGATCCATTGATACGTCTGCCAAAGATGCAGACAGCTGATTGGAAGTCTTCTCTGCTTCAGTATCAAGTTTGATATTTTCAACCTTTAAACCACTTTTATTAAAGCTATTCTCTGATCCTTCCGACTTCAAGACTATTGGTTTAATGGAATTAACAGAGAGTAAATCTTCGAAATAACTGTTGCCAGCATTATCAAGTGCATTTTCTGCTTTGTCTTCTGTCTGACCCTTACTTGTAGGTGAAGTGTTGCAGGCCAAAAGCTCCACACTGTGAAAAACTTTTCTGCTGTGAAATTCCCCACTACTACTCCTTTCCAAAGCGGCAGGCTCAAGTTTAGGGGTCCTCATAGCTGCAACCAATACTTCATTCCCATGTTCCAGCTCATTTTCAACGAATGACTCCTTGTGAACATCCATCAGACTTTCCTGCATCAACTGCTGTTCTCTTGATGCATCTCTAAAATCAGTATCTCGAAACTTCAAATGATCTGAAGGTTCTTTACCACTAGACATTGGTTTTCCCTCTAAGACATTCAACCTATGATCTATCTCATCACATATTATTCTAGGACCCATCTGCTGCTCCACTTCCAATGATTTGTCAGAACCCACACATTTCTCTCCAACTAAGCTGTCTGAACTAATATTTCTGATAAAAATGTTTTTAATCTCGACAGGTGTTTTGTCATTTTTTTGGTGGGAAAATTTGGTTGACTTCGGCTCACATTCAACTTGTGCATCATGACTTCCTACTAGATCATTTGTGGAGGTCAAATCATTTGACACCTGATTATTCCCTGGAATTATACTAACAACATTGGGCATCCCAACATCAGAATTACAGAGATCATTCAACTCTTGTACCTGATCTGTCTTCTTTGAAACAGTGGACATCTGTGTTTCGTCCCCTTCGTTGATAGATCTCATGCAAAAATCCTTCCTGGCTACTTCCATTTTTCTTGCTTGAGCCTCTTGAATATCACCTTTAGTGAAGTCTTCTGCTTCACGCAATTCCCTTGAAACAATAGACTTACTTAATTCCTTTTCTCTGTCCAGGGGTTTCATGTGAAAAGCCTTCCTCACAACTTCTTTCTTTCTTGCTCTTTCCTCTTTATATTCATCAAGCTCTCTAAGCAAATTCCTTTTTTTATCTTTCCTTTCTCTTTTTCTTTCAGCAGGCGTAGCTTCTTCATTTTGCATCCTTTTCTTAAATAAGTATCTCCCAATACAATCTGTGTCATCTCCTTCCTTGTCTTTAGTTTCTGAATTGGCTTGTGAATTTTGCAGAAAATCATCCTGCATAACATAAAGGAAATCATCACTTGTACTCGAACTACGACTGTGAACACCCTCTCGCCTTTTGAGCAAATAGCCATCTTCTGCATCACTGGATTTTCCCAGCAAAATGGACTTTCTTGCAAGGCCCTTCACCTTCACATGCATTGGAGTCTCTTTTTCTTCATCTACCGGAGCAGTCTCAGCTGTACCGTCACTGCAGACAACTGACAAAATGCACATTTATAGTTCAGTCTTCATATAATTTGAAAGTTTGACATATATTCTGAGGAAATCAAGATACAAAATGTTCTTTTGCCTGAAAACTACATGCAGAATATTTCTATAGAAAAAGCTGCAAACAAGACACTAAATGATTGCATGTATATAGCCAATATATCCAAATTTTTGTTTACCTGCTACATGTGGAATGCTTTTGTTATGACCTTATTTAGTCTTCCGGGTGAAAAATTAAGTACTGTTTATTTGTATTAAAAAGATGGATTCAAATATCTGGGCCAGAGGACAACGACAATTATCTGTATGTTTCCCACTGGCAGAGTAAAAGGAACATTGTAGTAGTTACAAAACTGACGAGATGGCTATTAAACAATTGCAAAAGTAATAAGTCCATTACAGAGAATGTATTATCCCAATATGCAAAAGGACCCAATTATAGAAAAGTTTTATGCCTGCTAGTAGGATGTATCTTGAATGTCTCGAAGGTCTTTGAATGGTTTTATGTGGATGTTCTACGGAAGAAGATTTCTTGTCAAGTGCAACACCCATACTGCTCTTTGTACAATACAACAAAAATATCTTCCAAGGGAAGTTCATTTATTTTGGGTTTTGTCCCAATATACTATTTGGAAATAAAATATTTAATATAGTTTTATTCTAGTTCTTTCAGAACTAGTGTGTTCTTCCAACATTTTCAAATTTCAGTATTTTTTATAGGTTCAAATTTGCTTAAAGTTTCAGAATATTCAATTTCTTTTGTTACTATTTGCCATCAACTTATTCTGCTGCAATCAGCTCTAACCTATTGCTTTTCCAAGCCTATGTCACATTCCAGCTGTAATAAAAAATGTTTCAGTAGATAACACAAATTCAATTTTCAGATTTTTCCATATTTCAACAATTAGATTTATCATTTAACCTATTGACAATTTTTTAGTTTTGGATCAAAGAATATGAGAGATGTTAAATTTAGATTTTCAGCTCAATTTTAAAAACAGTAAAGTTCTTGTAGGGTACTTAATGGTAAAATCAGTGAATTTTGGCTCAAACCAATGGTACTAGGCTAAGTTACTGATTCGGCTTATGCTATGCCCAAATTTGGGTTCGATTCATACCTGGTCCGAATTTGGGGCCAATCTGTCAGGGATTCTGTGACAGTATGTATGAAAAATTGTGGGTGCATCCCAGACAAATCTGTGTGAACCCAGGAAGAACCTAACAGAAAATATGCATGCCCTAATGAACTGCCTGTAAGTTGCCTTTAAAAAATTTCAAAATCTCTAATTTTGTTGTCTTAAAAAACCCTGGATACAGATGCGCTATTTGGAGAGGCAGAAATACAATTACAAGTAAGATATGCTTGGGCAGGGTAGGTAGTAGCAGAGCAAATCTCAGAGGTCAAGCTTTCTATGAAAAAACATCCACTTCTGACTACTGATCAGACTCTTCTTCAAGAGCTCCTGTTTACCCACTAGTCATCATCCTCTTTCAAGCAATCAGCAACATTTTACACCCTTCAAAAAACACATTAATGGGAAAAATCATTTGTTAATGATATTAAAATTAATTAAATATTCTTTATATCTAATATTTTCTGTTGATAATATTAAAATTAATTCTTTATGTTAATAATATTAAAATTAATTAAATATTTTCATGTAAAATCCAGAATAATAGATGCACAAAAAGTATTTTAGTGTTAGAATATTATGCATCTTAATTAATTTCTATATTAATTTTAATGTTTATTAATTATTAACATTAATTTTATTTAAATATTTTTATTATATTTGTATTAATTTTATTAATATAATAATATTGTATAAGGCAGTTAAATATTATTATATATTAAAAAAATTAGGAAATATGTATATATTGCATCTAATATTAACAATTTTAGTATTTAGAATATTATGCATCTTAATTAATTTTATATTAATTTTAATGTTTATTAATTATTTAACGTGTAATTTTATTTAAATATTTTTATTATATTTGTATTAATTTTGTGTTATTATAATAATATTGTATAAGGCAGTTAAATATTATTATATATTAAAAAAAATAGGAAATATGTATATATTGCATCTAATATTCTTGATTTTAGGTTGTAGATATCTATATGTTTCTGATTTTTATATGGTTTTGTATGGATGAACCCAAACCCCAAAACTTTTTTGAACGAACTCATGAATAGAACCCCCAAACCCAAACCTGAACCCGAACAAATAGCAAGACCAGTAACTTAGGTAGTAAATGAGCCCTAGTCTCTTGGTGAAGTTGAATGGTTCTAAATGAGCCCACCAGGTATCAACTCTTGCTGAGTGCAAAGCCCTGAGACCACAAGGGATGAAGCTGAGATTGTGCCCCTAGCGACTTTGGCAGAATGGAAACCCCTCAATCATTAGATCTCAACCAAAGAGGTTTCAGCCTAGGGCTCATGCTCCCATATTGCATAGCTAAACATTCTGTGGGTTTTGATATAGAAACCTCCAACAACAAAAAAGTTCAGTAAATTTTGACTTAAATCAATGATACCAGAGTATTCTGGATTACAACAGGTTATCAGAGCATTTTTGGAATACAACAGCTGTACCAAGTTGTTTTAAATTACAAGGTGGTGTCAGAGCATTTTGGATTTCAACAATAGTATCAGAGTATTTTGGATTACAACAATGGCATCCAAACATTTTGGATCCATGACGACTATACCAGGGCATTTTGGATTCATGAAAGTTATATCAAAGCCGCTTTCTTGGCCTGCTGGGAAAAGCCCTAAAGGCAGAATATTTTTTGATTGTAGAGTCTCTTATCCCTCATTGATCAATCCAAGCTTATAGAAATTTGTAATAAAATAACTCATAGAGACATTTCTTTCTCTGAATAAGTCGACCTTTGCAAAGATCCATAGAGAAGCCTCATGAAACTTCGAGGTTGTAAAATGGAGGCTACAAGTAAGGATGGAAATTGTCCAGTAAATAATATTATTGCCCAGAATCCAGGCCCTAAAGATATTTCTTATAGATGAGTATAATAAATGTTTGTGTTAGTGGACATCCTCTTGCAGTTGTTGCAAAATAAATACCATTAATTGATCTGACAAAGTCTTAAAGCACTTGTGTTGTAAAGATAGGAATAACTACTTTGCTCAGTGTTCTTTTACATGCAAATATCCATTGAAAATGATCTTGCAAATAATACTTTTCAACTGTTGACCAAAGCCTTAAAAGAAATGACTGTCAATGTAATGAAACATACAGCAGATATAATAAAAACATTGGAATGTCATAGCCCACTTGGTCATGTATTCATTGAAACAATTCACCATTTCAGATCTTCATCTAGTCTCTTCTCTTTCTAGCATGAATTCGAAAGGTAAAATGAGAGCATAGACACTTGAAAACCTACCTTATTGTCAGAAGAAAGACGCATTGGAGATATCAATCACCCTAGATATCAATCACCCTGTATAGGCACAGTAGTAATTTTAGTATTTTCATTCTTGGGGCCACTGGTAAAATGTTTTAGCAGTTCCTTCTAGATTTTGACAACTTCATTATGTAGTTTGTGTAGGTATGATTGTGGAAATGTTGGGATTTGTTCTAGAATTGACAATCGAGAAACCTGAGAGGTGAAAGTTGGAGCAATTGTTCTTCATGTCTATATAGCGAAAGAACATAGATGGAGAATATTTTAAGTTCTCATTAATCTATGCAAGTTATATTCCTATCATAACTCAAAAAGTCAGTGTTGCAGGAAGGTACATCTCCAAGCCCTCTACGACACGTCTCAGGTACCAGAAATAGGTTCTGTGATTTCCCCAATTAAAAGGAATGTCCTGCCAGTTTCCCACCATCTCCTTCTCCAAAAGCCCCGTTTCATCCCATCTCCACCCAAAAAAGTGACACAAATTAAAAAACAAAAAAAAACCACTGAAAACACTACGCAACTGTCATTTTCATAGCAAAAATGTCAACCGAGAGTTCATTTCTGTTGAGTTAAATGTCTTCAGTAGCAGCAAGCAGAGACCCTCAGACCAGTTAAAAGCTATTGAGAAAGTGTTTCATTTGAAATTTCATGTTTCAACAACAAGGGCAACTCAAAACCAACATAAGAAATCAAAGATGGATGTGTCTTATAAAGATGTGACAACAAAAGATATAGTGTCTTCTTGCTATAGACCACACATTAGCAACCCAAACCCCAGTGAAAAATTGTTTGATGTGCAGGGTGAAGATGCAGTTGATGTAGCTATCGCACACTTCTTTTATGCAAATGGAATACCATTTAATGTTCCTCACTCACTTCTCCATGAGGAGATGGTCCAAGCTACTAATTATGGACTAGCAGGATATAAACCACCAAGGTATGAAAAGCTTTGCATTACTCTAATCAATAAAGAAAAATATTAACTAGAGCAACAAATAGCACCAACAAAAAGAATGATCTCTAGGGGAATGCAACATTGTGATGGATCTGTATATAGATGCTAGAAAATGTCCACTTCTTTATATCATGGTAACATGTAGCAAAGGCCCTTATTTTTTGAAGGCAATAGATCGTTCAAGACAAGAAAAAAATACAGAATTTCTTCAGAACCAGCTGTATGATGCAATTGAGGAGGTGGTGACATCATATGTAGTCCAAGTTGCTACAAATGATACCCCTGTTTGTAAAGTAGTGGGCTTATTGGTAGAAAAAGGTACAAGCACATATTTTGGACACTATGTTGCATACATTTGTAGAATATTTGAAAGTTTCAATGGATTTTAGATCTCATTAAAAAAGGCAAAAAAAATGTGTTCGTATGTAATCATCACCACTCACAAGCCATTATCAAAATTTTGCCAAGTTTGAACTCCTAAAACCTACTGATACAAGGTTTGCTTCTTATTTTATAATTCTTGACCATATTTATGCAGTCAAAGGAGTTCTGTGTTCCATAGTTGTCAATGATAAATGGGCAGCATGGAGTCAATCTACATCAAATACTGCAGTTGACATGAGAGTTATGGTCCTTGATGACCATTTTTGGGTTGATGTTAAATTTGTTGTTGACATTATTTAGCCCATATATGAGGTGACAAATTTGCAGATTCAAACAAGCCATGTTTGGCTGAAATTTACGAATAAATGGATTCTATGTGTGAAAGAATCAAGAAAATAACAGATGTTAGAGATCCTTCTCTATATCCTTTGAATAAGAAAAAGTACATGGAAGATGGAACAAACTGAAAACATCCCTTCATTGTGCTGCCTATGCCTTAAAACTAAGTGGTATGATTTAGAAGTGACCAATAAGAGGTCTCCAGATGAGGACAGAGAGGTAATGAAGGAGTTTTGGGCTGCAGTAAAAAGGATTTACGGCCAAGGCAAGGATGCTTCAATTATCAAGAATTAGTGGAATAAGTTTTCACATGGGCAAGATGATTTATCTTCTGTGGAAGCCTTATATGATATGCATGCAAAGAAAGACCCTATAGAGTGGTGGTGGAACCATGGAAGTTAAACACCTGAATTGCACTCATTTGCAATAAGATTGCTGTCACAAGTAGCCAACGCTTTAGCCTGTGAAAAGAATTGGAGTACTTATGGTTCCATTCATTCATTGAAGAGGAGCCGCTTAGGGTCAAAGAAAGCAAAGAATCTAATCTACATTCATAGCACACTTTGCATTCTCTCTCGTGTACACCCTAGATACAAAGAGGGTCCTCCATCATAATGGGACCAAATTCTACCAGATGGCACAGCTGCGCCCCTGGAGGTTGGAGTGATTGATCGCAGTGGCCTCAATGATTTACCTCCACTTCTGAGGAACTTGAGCTTGAAAGTGAAAGAAAGCATCATAGCTGAGGACCTAGAAATTGACAACATAGCTGATGCAGGACTGGAGCTTCATCCATTGAATGACATAATATGACAACTTAGATTTCTGATTTTTGTTTCTAAGTTACCGGTTCGGTTTTGGGTTCGGGTTCGGGTTCGGGTTTGAGAACCCGGTTCGCCGGTTCGGTAAAAAAATTTTGGGGGTTGGGTTCGTTTTGGGTTCGGTAGTACAAAAACATATAAAAATCAGAAATATATACATATTTGTAGCAGTAATTAAGTTCAGAATACACCACCATATTAATAGTCAAATAACATAGCAAAAATACACCGCCACTTTATACTCAAATGTCATGATATAGATTCATTTCGCATATTTTATTGCTTCCTCTTCAAACATAGGATTTGAGAAGTATGTATCCAAATTTTGGATCTAAGAACGTGTTGTGCATTTGTTTGAGCTGTCAAAAGTAGGTATGCACAACTTGCCTAACCTTCATTGTAAGTCCTAGCTGTGGGTTCTTCTCTCTTTCTTGGGTCTGTTTCTTAGCTTCAATTGGCAAAAATTGGTAAGAGACATTGTTTCATGAGATTATTCCTAAGAGATCTATACTCATTTAGGTAGTCCAAATAGCTCTGTCCTACATTCTTCTGTCCCTCTGACCATCTAGGTCTTCTGCTCTATCCAAAATTTAGGCATCAGGGGTCTAGTTACTGATCCTATTATTGTTCTGGTATTATTATTATTGTTGTTGTTTGCAGAGTTAATTGCATCACTGTTCATATTTTCAACATTTGTGTCAATAACTTGGTCAACTGCTGCTGTCCCTGTATAAGTGCATTTAGTTGCTGCTCTATATTAATGTCCTCATGTGAATTTCTTTTATCTTTGTTTGCCATAATTTCTTCGTCTTCCAAATCTGCAAATGAAAATCCTTATGTATTTTCCAAACATTGAAATTGTGGCCTTTTGAGTTCTATCTGATAGCACTTGTTTATTCTATCACTTGGATGCATATGGAGTGTATTTCTACATCAATCTGTTAGAGACCCAACACGCTAGTAGGAAAACTAGCTTAGATACCAGTAAAATATCCCTAACTGATATTTTTGTATTTTTGACAAATGTTTGACAAAATACTTATGAACTAAATAAATGCAAGAAATTGATTTACTTTGGTCTAACCACAATTCACGCAGCTATAAAAATGAAATATTAATGGTATTCAATTGAAATTTATCTCAACACAGCTACACACAAAGACAACACATATCTATTACATGTGTTAGAGGCAAATATTAAGGTTAGAGGGAATAAAATAGTCTTTAAAAGTCAACAAAAGGTCAAAAAATTAATTAAAAATTGCAAAAACACGTTGAAAAAGTCTGCTGGGCACAAATTCTACCCGGGTTCGAACCGGGTTCGAAAAAAACGGACCCTGGCCGAACCCACAGTCAAGGTTTTGAACCCTGGTCGAACCCACAGTCGATTTTTCAAACCCACAGCGAGTTTGATCGAACCAGACCCGAATTTCGAACCCGAACCAAACCCGTATCGTACCCGGGCTTCCCAGGGGCAAACCCGGTAACTTAGTTTTGTTTTTGTATGCATATCAGCATTTCAATATGTAGTATGAGTTTGTACTATAGCTTGTCAAGAAAGTTCTTTTACTTCTTTTGTTGTCTCATAATGCTTCTTGAAATGTAGTAAAATTTATTTGAATTCTTTACAGTTTTTTTTTCAAACTTTGAACTTTAGCATTGAAAACATAAGAACAAAACCAACATTTCAGATTGTGATTTAAGTTCAAAATTGAATGAAGCTTTAGAGTCTTCTACTTGCTTCCATTATTATCTGTCATCAAACTTTCTGTTGCATTTAATAGATCCTACCCACTGCTTTTCAACCCCAATCTGCTATTTCCCAGCTATAACAACAGCTTTTTTGCTGACACCACAATAGAAATCAGATTTAATATTTATCAAGGTTTGAATTATTGCAGTTCAGTGTATTAAAAGATTCCTGATTTTGGAACACAAGGTAATATCAGAGCTGCAGATTTTATATTTAGGAACAGAAACCTCGTATCAGAGCTACAGTTTTAAGATTTTTAGTTTAGACTTTTCCATAGAATTCAAAATTCTGGATTACAATGGTGATAAGAGCATGTTGGGTTCATTGCATTTTTTTCATCTAATATAACATTAGTTGTAAAAGGCGGCATCTCAAAAGAAATTTTACTATTTAGTATGTAGCAACATAAATGTAACACTGTAAGTGAAAGAGATACAAGATCATGAATCAGGGCAAGCTATAAAACATTGTCGTGTTAGCTTGTTAGCAACCATGATCTAAATTGGAATGGAAGCGATTACTGTAACAATGAACCAGGTTCAAATCCTATTGAAGTTTAGTACCCACTTATGTCCAAAATGTGTTTGTTAGTGTTTTTAATATGCCTAAAAATCTAAACTTACGCCATCAGAAAGTGTGAAATAAACAGTCAATGCTTACCTACAGATTCCATCTCGAATTGATCCCGAGCATCTGCACCAAAATAAGCCGTGCTCTCTGCAATTCGCAAGGCAGACCGATAATCCTCATTTACTGAAACAAATGTTGCAAATCGATAAGCAAGCACTTCAGCAACAGACTTTACCCCTGAAATGCACCAATCTTCACCACTGCCTGGCAACACAGCCAGATTCCTAACAAATGAAAGCATATCTGCAGGCTTGAAAGCATTCTTTGCCACCTCGATTTGCCTGAACGAATATAAGCCCGAGGTCACATAACCCTGTACATCAACATTCACATATCCCTCCTGCTTCCTTGGCCTGAATGAATCACCATTGCGGCAAACACACATCAATCCCAATGCTGCTCGCCTGCTTATCTCATCCACAGCCTCCTCAACAGCCTTGGTAAAACCCCGTTGCATTGACTGCTTCGATTTCTCCACAAAATTTTGCTCAAACGGCATTAGGTCTGATTTGAGAAACCATCCATAGCTGCTGTCTCCAAAGAAGGCAATTAACATGTGATCAGGCTTCAGCTTCCGGGCTTTTGGCGCAGCAAAAATAGGATTATACACCTGTCCTGGCCACCAAGGATGAGACTTCACCTTTGCCCAGACCATATCTCCTTCTTGGAAC
>VDFB02080262.1:193995-230390 GCA_007258455.2 Sequoia sempervirens
CCCCCTCCCTCTCCCTCTCCCACCCTACCTAAACAACTCTAGATCTCTCTCTCTATCTCTTAAAATTCTCCCTCCCTCTAAAGACATACATAAATACATACATACAAGAATAATACATATGTACATACAATCCTACATACATACAAGTATACATGTACATGCACGTATATACAACCTTACATACAAGTAGGTATACATACAATATACATGCATTGATACATACAGGCATACATACACATACATACATGACATACAAGCATATGTGTGAATAAAAACATATAAATATATAAACATACATTCAATATGAATTTAACATAAAGCAAGACATAACGCAAGCACATTATACCATGCTTGTGTTATGTCTTGCTAGACATGCTCCCCACAAACGAAAAAAAACCATGTCAAAACTAATATATAACACGAGCGCATTATGACACGCTCGCATTATATCTTTCTTTGGGATTCCCCAAGCCTTGGGATTGTTATTTTCCTTGGAATACCAACCCAAAGGCTTGGAGGGAATTCCCAATGACTAGAGACGTGTTTTTGCAATTTCTACAATATTTCACATAATCGAGTTTGTGTTCACCATCAAGATTGCACGTGGTTCAATATCAAACAAATAGAACATCTAGGTAATGTTAGGTTCTCTCTTAGCTATCCAACGATGTAATTTTTTTCATTTTCTGACAATGTTAAGTCATTCATCCATAATTTCTTTTGTTTGTATGTCTCTTTTTTGGCAAAAAGCGGTGTTTGGTGTTTTTTTCGTTATAAATTAACCATTCACTGAAATTTTAAATAAATTACAATTTTAGAAACTAGACTCCATTCTATTTTAAAAAAAAATCAATTAATTTCCAAAATTTGTAGGGGTAGCACGACCAAAATTTTGTTTTTCAAGAAGTGTCAACTTCAAAAATTAGTAAAAAAAAAATATTCATTAAAAAATTATCAAAAAAATTGTGCATCAACTACATACTATTAGCTAACTTCTAACTATAGCAATTTTAAAAATACTAAAAAAAAATTCACCATACAAGGGTCGTACAAGAGTTGTTATGTTGTGTTTTTCTGAAAAAAACAACACCAATTTGTGTACGTCCCTCGTTTGAACCCCTTAATCTCAACCATTTTCAAAATAAATTAGTAGTTTAGAAAGTAGACTCAGAGCACTTGAATCCTTCTTTTGTTCCATCTCAAAATTTTGAGTGTAAGTATCCTCAATTTCACGTCCAAGGTTAGTATTTCCTTATTTCAGAAAAAAAGTGGCCACTTAAGCCCCCTTTTTGCAAACCATCTTGGTGCACTTACCCAAAAAGCATTAGGTACAAACTTCAATAATATTTTTTCTTTTGATTATTATTAATATAATTTTACTTCCTTATTGCAAACTTCTCTCTAGATGCAATGACATGCAAAAAAGTGTTATTTTAACATACTGAGTCACAAAATAGTTAGAAAAAATGAAGAGTTTTGTATGCATAAAGAACTGCCATGCAAACACATTAGAAAACATGTGAATGATTTTTTTAACATGGATGCATGTCAAGAAGAAAATTAAATATAATTAGCGCCAAATACATCACAAGGAGATTTAAGTAGATAATATGAATATGTCAAATCTTTACAATTTATTAAGGCATAAAATAACAACAAATCTATACATACATGAATAACTAGGAATTGTAATTAAGTTCATATCACCAAAAGAATATTTGCATAAATTAAACATTAAATTATACTAGTGAAAGATCAAAAGAGTATTTGCACAAACTATAAGTCTTTATTACCAAAAGCATGTTTAAACCAATACACAAAGCACTTGGAGCTGTAGACATCTAAAAACAAATAATATAATGATTAAGAGTTAATAATGATGACATGAAAATCTCAAATAAGCAACACTATAGTAAAACTAATAGTCAATATATATGGGATATAAACTAGGAAATTTAATTATTAAGTCCCCATCATCAGAAGAATAGATGCATAAATTAAATATTAAATTATACTACTAAAGATCAAAAGAGTGTTTACACAAATTCAATAGTAAGTCTTTATTACCAAAAACATGTTTAAACCAATACAAAAAACACTTGAAGCTCTAAACATCTAAAAATAATAATAAAATGATTGAGAATTAATAATGATGACATGCAAATCCCAAATAAAAAACACTATAGTAAAAACCATAGCCAATATAGATATGATATAATTTATTACTTCAATTCCAAAAAAAATGAAAACAAGGTAATTGACTAAAAAAAGAAATAAATAAAAAAGAAGAAAAAAAACTCATGACTAAAATTAGCGATGCATCATTCACATAGAAAAACCAACACATACATACCTAAGCAATGAGACAAAGTGAACACAAGTTATAATTCTATTCTAGATTAGGTTAAACCTCCAAAATTGTAAGATAGCAATAGAGCCTGAGAATTCATTCAACATACTAATATCATGTACAAAATATGTCTTTTTTTTGTATTCCTTTATCAAAACCTACTTGGTAGCGAGGCCTTTATTTCATTTGTGCTTGGCCAACCAAGGGATAAGGGAATTGCAATGCTCTTCAAGATTATGTTGCTTTGGTTTGGTTTATGTTGCTAGGTAGCCACTTAGAGTGGGGATATGTTTCTCCTTTGTTGCTTCAAATCTCATCACACTTGTGATTGTTGAATTCTTCACTATATTCCATTTAAAAATCATTCCTTGTCAATTAATTGCAATGGCATTGCTAATATTGAAAGATGGCAATAGAGGTTCTAAATAAGTTTCTTTAATTATTTGAGCTACAAGCATAAAAAGGAGTATATTGGATCTATTTAGGATGAACATGGGAAGATCTATACTTAGAGGATATTAAAGGCATGTTTCACCAACTTTATGAGAAGTTGTTTTGAGAGGATTCTCATTGGCAGGATGTGCAATCTACGCTAGAAGATATAATCAAAGAATACATACCAAGGAAGGTTACTTATGATTATAGTCAATTTGTAGATCAAGATTTATACATAGATGACTTAGAACATGCAGCTTTCTCTATGGCTCCAAATAAGAGTCCTAGATTTGATGGAATCCCAATTGAGCTCTATCAAATTATGTGGTAGCATATCAAGGAAGAATTTTATCATGTATATTTAGAATCCTTAAAATATGGTTCTTTAGGGCCTAAGATTAATAAAGGTTTGATTAATCTTCTCCCAAAAGGGAAGAATATGGAATCTATTTTAGGATAGCGACCTATTACTTTACTTAACACCTCTTACAAAATCATCGCTAAAGCCTTAGCTGCTAGAATTAAACCAGTGGCAAAAAGTATTGTTCGGTCTAAACAAATCAGTTTCTTAGAAGGCAGATATATTCTTGATAACTTAATATTGGCCTGGGAAAATTGTGAATGGGCACAACAGATAGGGAAAAATGTTCTATTGGTCAAATTATATTTTGATAAAGCTTATGACAGAATGAGGTGGAGCTTTATTATCAAAATGTTGCAGTGGTTGGGGTTTGGTCCCAAAATATGTAAACATGTGCAAATTTTGTTAAAAGATGCTTCCATGAAATTGGTTATTAACAATTCCCTAACTAAACCATTTCTGTTGTAGCGATCGATTAGGAAAGGTTGTCCTTTATCTCCTTTCCTTAACATCCTTGTTGCACATGCATTGGGTTATTTGTTGCAGAAGGTCTTCCAAATGAGGTTGATTAAAGACATTTATATTCCAAATAATGCAGTTGTTCTTAATTCTCATTTCGGTGATGACAATATGTTGTTTATTCAAAATTCTAAATCTAAAATTTCAATTGTCTTAGGGGTTCTTAACTTTTATTGTGTGGTTTTTGGATCCATGCGTGCCCATCATAAAATAGAATTTCTCATGTTTCAACCTGATCGGGTCCCCCATTGGATTCCTAAAGAATGGAAACAAATTAAGCATGGGAAAATCACTTGGTACTTGGGAATTTCCATTTGGTTTGGGGGTCACTCTAGCTGATATGTGGAATTGGTATTTGGTCAAGTTGAAAAACAAAATCTTTACTTGGGGAAAAAAGTATCTTTCTCTTGCTGGTAAAATATAGGTGGTTAATAGAATATTCTTGGCATCTCATGTTTATTATTCTTCTTGTTGGATGCCATCTAAAAAAGGTTATGAAGATCTTAATAAAATCATCTGAAAATTTTTGTGGTCTAATTGGGATGGAAAAGCTGGTTTCAGATCCTCATCTTGGAATCACTACATAAAACCTAAAGATAGAGGTGAACTTGGCTTGCTAGATCCTAAAACACAAGGTATTTTCTTAGCTGCAAAATGGATTATAAGAGTGGTATCTAGAGAGGAACGATGGAAAATTCATGTTTGCCATTGAATTGCACAAGCTACTATGGATCATAAGTAGCAAGGTGTTAGATGGTTGGATAAGATTCTATTGGCACCATTCTTGTTGGTATGTGGCGACTGATCATGCTATACTGTCACCAAAAAAGGAAAAATCACCAAAAAAGAAAAAAAATGATTTTGTAAAACCCAAATTTTGGAAGCTTCTAAAAAGCTTATTATAAAGGGTTGGGATGGGGGTTACAGTATGTAGAAAAAGGTGATTATTCACGAGATTGTAATATGTTTTGTACTGGATAATAAAATCATTGGATGGTTGCAGTTTTGTGGATGTAGCTCGGATTGGGTGAACCAAGTTAAACTCTCTATGTTGTCTTGTTTCTGCTATAATTTTATGTGTGTTTTATTTCTTTGTTTTATTGATCAAATCTGCATTTAACTGTTAGATATTTTCCTTCTAACCCTAACAAGTGGTATCAAAGCGGGTTGTGTTTGATTATCGTCTACAAGAAACTCTCATGGTTGAGTGGTCTAGTCTCATAGTTAAGTGGGAGCAATGGCGGACGAGGGTAAATTGAAGGTAGATAAATTCAATGGGTAGAACTATCAGTTATGGAAGATGTAGATGGATAATTATCTCTATCAGAAGGATTTATGGAGGCCATTGGAAGGAATAGCCAAGAAATCGACAACAATGAGTGATGAGGAATGGAAAATTTTGGATAGAATGGCAATGGGAGCCATTCGTTTATGCCTAGCACAATTGGTGGAATTCAATATTACAATAGTAAAGACAACTCAAGAGTTGATGGAAACCCTAGTGAAGTTATATGAAAAGCCTTCCACTTCGAATAAGATATTTCTTATGAAGAATTTATTTAATATGAAAATGGAAGAAGGTGGGTTAGTTGTTGATCATTTAAATGAGTTTAATACGGTTACCAGTCAATTAACTTTTGTAAATGTAAACTTTGATGAAGAAGTTAGGGCTCTTTTGATTATGTGTTCTTTGCCAGAAAGCTGGAATAGCTTGGTAATGGTTGTTAGCAATTTTTTTTCTAGTTTGAATACATTTAAATTTGATGATGTTGTTGGTGTTATTTTGAGCGAGGAAATTCTTAGGAAAAGGTTGGGTGGAAATCTGTTAATGTTATAGCAGCTTCGGTAGTTCCTTCCAACTCACCTTCTTCGTGGGAACATAAGTTGAATGATAGCCGTCGGCTATTCAACTTATACTTATTATTTTGTATTATAGCTGACATGTAAGAATATGAATTCATCTTGGTCAATTATTAAAAGACATTTATTGAGGCCGACCTAATTTACATTCTTTATGAATACATATCTGGCCGACTTCCTTTGTATCATGAAAATGACATTCATCTTGGCCGACCTTATGAGATGAGGAGGTGCGACCTCCCTAACCTGTATATATACTCCCTGGTTCGTCCATTGAAATCAATCAAGCTGAGCTCGGTGATTCACATCTGTTCAGTATCATCAAAGGCGAATATATCTCCAAGTGCATACCTGTCATCAAGTGCGATTACTTTAAATAAAGTGCGAGCTTCATCAAGAGCAGATTGCAAATTCCTGTAAGTGCAGATTTAGGTATAAAGGGAGGACAGATTATGATCTGTCATTGCATCTAGTTTAGGTGCTCAATATTGGCCTTGTGATTGGCCTCATTGTAAAGCGAATTGTTGCCATTATTGATATATAAAAGAGAGATCTTTGTTGCTGGGTTTTTCTCCCTCAAGTGGAGGGTTTTCCCAGGGTATATGTTGTGTTATTATCTCTGATTTTGAATTATTTTCTGTGCATTGATCTAATCATATAAAAACAACATGGTATTAGAGCAGGTTGATGCAAGATCTGATCAGATAAGCAGATTTAAAGTGATAAGCCGATCAAAATTGTCTTTAAAATGTCGAAAGTCAATAGGAGGCGATGTTATTCACATTGCAGTATGAAGCCATGAGGAGACTTCATTCAAACTAAAGAAAATTCAAGTGTTGATTCATTGACATCATCTGGAGGTAGCAGCGACACTTCTTGGACCTGGGGATCATCTTGGCTACAACCAAATGTGGATTTTAATGGTTAGATTTGGTTAAGTAGTTTTCCTTAAGTCGCTATCCTCCATTCAAGTATTTCTAGAATCTTGTTGAGATCGTGCATTCCCAAGGTATGTTCCTTTGGCATCTGAAGATGTTAACATTGTTGTTCAGACTTTAAGGATATAGTTGTATGTATGTGCGAATTTTGTCAGATGTTCTGTCGATGTTTTGTCAATGTCTGAGATGCACCGTCATCTGATAAATATATATGGGAATAATAGAGTTCGTCTTGGTGCGCTCTCACTCTGGCATCATGTCTCTTACCTCTTGGATTGATTGTCATCTGCTCTTATCCTTTCGATGGTTGCCATAATATCTCTCTAGTTTGGGTTCTATTCAGATGCGAAATTGAGAGATGTTCACCAGAAATAAAATCTCTTAAACTATTATTGTCGTTTTGGTTCGAGCATCATTGGTGTCGATACTGCACGGAAGGAAGAGATTTGTTCAAGCTTGGGCAGACAACATTCCTCATTGTTTCACTGGAAGGTGAAGCATATAAGATTGCCCCGTTTTTGTGTGTGTGACGTCTTGTGATCTCGTGGTACCAAAGTATTATGCGATCTGTATCTAGTATCTGGGATCTGTCATTCACCGGAAGGAAGATTAACGACCTTGTTATTGGCGTCTTCTCCTCCTCGTGTCCATCATTTCATTCTGGAGGAGTTATCAAGCATCCTGCTCAATTGGGAGTGTCATGAAGGAATGAACCTTCATCTGTTTCTTCGTCATTTCATCATTATGAGAGCGGGTTCATCAGTTTTCTCTGGTGGTCATAAATTTCGATGTTTGCATCCTGACGACACTATAGCACAAGATCATAAGTGGAGCCTGATTTATGATGGCCAGTGCGGCAAAAACATTCAGTTGGGAATCTCTCGGACCCGTGGGTACAGCTCCATCGAGATTATTGGCATGAGAGATGGATTTGAAATATGAAGATTAGACAGACCTGGCCAGTTATATTATCGCATTACCTTCGGATTCTATCATTTCCATTGCTTGTGATGCTGGATATTCATTTAATCGTATCCTCCTCTCTGAACAGGATTAATACAACTTCTACTTCCTTTATTGTCAGGTGATATGGAAGGACGTTTTCTGTTGGCAGGACGCTAATATGACAATTGAATATCTATGCTAATTTAAAGCATTTGTCTCGCATCAAGGAAGCTTTCGAGGCCTTCTTCATGCTGATCAATGGTTGCTTACGGCCCATCTGATGAGAAGGGGCAATCATCCATTATGATCTTCCACGCACCTTCTTGATAGTCACAGAAATCCGGGGATCATGTTGAAAGCACCCTTGAGAGAATAGACATCTTCAAATCCCCATGGAATTCAAGATCATGCAATGAAGACATCTTGTCTCCGTCTATGAGGGCGGCATTCATGAGTCTAATGGTGGTAATCTGCGAATGGTGGTAGAGTGGCGCTGGCCAGAGCCATCGGCTCTGCATCTCCTGTTGTGAAAGGAATCTTGGCCTGGGAACTGCTCAAAGAAAATTCAAGGGACTCGCATCTAAGATGATGAATATTGGAGCTGTAGATAAGTCACTCCTGCAGCTGATTGAAAGCTTTTGAAGGCTGAACAATATTGAGGTATTGGAGCTTATCTGCGAGGATGCACACGACTAATTGGGATCAATTGAAACAGATCTGAAGAATGCTATTAAGAGATAAGTATTCTTTGATTGTTTCCTTCTAGGTTGAAATTCAATTTGCTATATTGTGTAGTCGTTGTTTGATCTTGTGTGTAGAAAAGATTGTGTTGTCCTTCTCTTGAATAATGATCCCTGATTGAGATCCCTTGGAGTCACTCTTTCATTCATTTTGAGATCATCAATATCATTCTCTTGATGCATAGTCTATGATGTTGCCTTGAGAGGCCTGATCTTATATACCAGCTACATATTGCATCTAAGAAATATGAGTTGGACAGATTTTATTTTATTTTATTTTTTTGCTGAGATTAGCATTCTTGAGAAGAAAAAGTTATATCAGAATTTAATAAAGATAAGGCTCATTTTTCTTGAGATAGTAAACTTTGTGTGATTCTAGTCTTGATATTTCTTTGGATAGTTATAATCTATTAGTAATCTCTCTCTAAAATGCTTTGTGAACAGCTAGAAGCAGGAAAGTGATGAGAGATTGCTTAGCAATGAAAAGCTTGAGGCATCTTATGAGGAAGTCATGCCAACCAAAGAAATGATCAAGCATAAAGTCACAACTTGCAGCCATGGAACTGAGCAGGGATCAAGAGGGAGTTTTTGTAACTCACTGAGAAGAAGTGAAGATTACTGTTTTGCAAGTCTAGGTGCTAAATCCTTAGAGGATCCCTTCAGCTACTGAGATCTAAATTGTTCAAAGACTGTTATCTGGATTTAATATTGGTAGCTCCGCAAACCTATTCAGAATAGAGTGATCTGCTATGAGGTCGTGGAGGTCTACCTTGAACAGTACCAGAGGTGTGTATTGGGAAACATTTATCTAAGGCAAGCATTGCAGACAATCTTGGATGATGAGGTCAGAAGGTTGATGCAAGTGCTTGAAGATTTAGAGGGAGCCTACTGAGCCTGAAGAAGAAGGTAATCCTGTTGCAGCAAAGCATATCCTGAGATACTTACGTGACACAGTTGGATATGGATTGAGACATTCTTCAGATTGGGTCTACTATGACTTTCTGGTGGAGCAGGAAGCAGTCCTCAGTGGGACTGAGTAGATCAAAGGCTGAGTTCATTGCAACTCGGGAAGCAGTGTGGCTTCGTAAGCTCCTTGCAGGATTGTTTGGACAATCAATGGAGCCTACTATTATTCATTGTGATAATCAGAATTGTGTGAAGCTTTTTGTCAATCCTGTGTTTCATGAAAGATCCAAGCATGTTGAGATCAAGTACCACTATGTCAGAGATATGGTACTGTGGAAGGCTGTACAGCTGAGGTACATTAGCATTGATGAGCAGACGGAAGATATTCTCACCAAGCCTCTCGCCAGGATAAAGTTTGTATACTTTCGAGACAAGCTTGGTATGGTGGAGAATCCAGCCTTGACTGAGTATGAGTCTCAGTATCAGTGAGCCTTGCTTAATGAGTTCTTCTTTGTGAGAGAAGTTCGAGGTGAAATCCCTTGTTAATGCATTTTCTTCTATGATGGAAGAATTTGAGGTGAAAGCCCTTGTTTCCACCCTCTGAGAGAGTCATGGTGGATGTCATGTGTGCGACTCCATGACACATCTTGTACTTGTGTTTCACCCTCTGAGAGAGTCATGGTGAAAGTCACTTGAGGTGACAACATCACGCAAGTGATGAACACTCGTACTTACTATTGCACTTTCTTCTGTGACGGAAGAACTTGAGGTGAAAGCCCTCGTTTCCACCCTCTGAGTTGAGTCATGGTGGATGTCATGTGTGTGACTCCATGACAACATCACATGAGAGAGTTCGTGATGATCTTCTGATACTTGTGTTTCACCCTCTGGGAGAGCCATGGTGAAAGTCACGTTGAGGTGACAGCATCACGAAAGTGATGAACACTAGTACTTAACCATGTGATGGTTGATATTACATTGAGGTGATATTTCTCTCTTCATATCTGATTGCAGGCAATGGTGGCAGATGAACCTCATATGGAGATAATATGTTCTATGCAGCTGGAAGTTCTCTCCCTAGCTGAGAGGGAGTGTTAATGTTATAGCAGCTTCGGTAGTTCCTTCCAGCTCACCTTCTTCGTGGGAACATAAGTTGAATGATAGCCGTCGACTATTCAACTTATACTTATTATTTTGTATTATAGCCGACATGTAAGAATATGAATTCATCTTGGTCAATTATTAAAAGACATTTATTGAGGCCGACCTAATTTACATTCTTTATGAATACATATCTGGCCGACTTCCTTTGTATCATGAAAATGACATTCATCTTGGCCGACCTTTTGAGATGAGGAGGTGCGACCTCCCTAACCTGTATATATACTCCCTGGTTCGTCCATTGAAATCAATCAAGCTGAGCTCGGTGATTCACATCTATTCTGTATCATCAAAGGCGAATATATCTCCAAGTGCATACCTGTCATCAAGTGCGATTACTTTAAATAAAGTGTGAGCTTCATCAAGAGCAGATTGCAAATTCTTGTAAGTGCAGATTTAGGTATCAAGGGAGGACAGATTATGATCTGTCATTGCATCTAGTTTAGGTGCTCAATATTGGCCTTGTGATTGGCCTCATTGTAAAGCGAATTGTTGCCATTATTGATATATAAAAGAGAGATCTTTGTTGTTGGGTTTTTCTCCCTCAAGTGGAGGGTTTTCCCAGGGTATATGTTGTGTTATTATCTCTGATTTTGAATTATTTTTTGTGCATTGATCTGATCATATAAAAACAACAAAATCCACATCAAGCAGTGTTTTGAATGCAAAAAGCAGGGGCAGAACAAAGGAGAAAAGAAACAATTCTAGAAGTTGTGGGAATTCACGAGGAAAATCAAAGGACAATAGGTCCCAATCTAGAGATAAGAGGGATTGTTGGTACCATGGTAAGCTGGGTCATTTAAAGAAAGATTGTTGGTTTTGGAAAAATAAAGGAGACAAAAAGGAAGGCAACAACTTGAGGAAAATGTGGTAAGTAATAAATCTGATGAGGGTGCTTTGATTCTTTCCCTTGATAATGATGATGATTCTTGGGTATTAGATTCAGGGGCTTCATTTCACACTACGCCCCATAGAAGTTATTTTCTTGATTATGTCCAAGGGGATTTTGGCCTGGTTTATTTGGGAGATAACAAACCTTGTCAGGTTTTTGGAAAGGGAAGAATCAAGATTAAGTTGCAAAATGGGAATCACTGGCTACTACATGAGGTAAGGCACGTTCCAAAGTTAAAAAGAAATTTAATTTCAGCAGGGCAACTAGATGATGAAGGTTGTGTTGTTACATTTAGTGATAAAAATTGGAAGGTTACAAGAGGTGCCTTAGTGGTAGAAAAAGGTGTGAAATTAGGAACCTTATATCTTTGTAAGGTCATACTGTTCCTTCTACTTTAGCTATTGCAAATAAAAATCAATGTCCAGGAACAGTTGCTACAGTTCAGCAGGCAGAAAATTAGATAGTTGTTGTGGATTTTGAATCAACACTATGGCATAATAGACTTGGGCATATGAGTGCAAAAAGTATGAAAGTACTTCATTCAAAGAATGTTTACCAAGTCTAAAATATGTTAATATGGATTTCTATGAAAGTTGTGTATATGGAAAACAAAAGAGAGTTTTCTCAAGGATGGGAAATAAAAGAAAGATGAGAAATTGGAGCTTGTGCATACAGATGTATGGGGACTAGCTCAAGTATCTTCTCTCAGTGGCTCTTGGTACTATGTTACTTTTATTGATGATGCAACAACAAAGGTATGGATTTATTTCCATAGGCAGAAATCTGATGTATTTGAAACTTTTAAGAAATGGAGAAGCTTGGTTGATAATGAGACAGGTAAAAAGTTAAAATGTCTCAGATCTGATAATGGTGGTGAGTATTGTAACAAAGAGTTTGAAGATTATTTTTCCTCTAATGGTATTTGTAGGCAGCAAACAGTTCCAAGGACTCCACAGGAAAATGAAGTAGTTGAGTGCATGAAAAGAACAATAATAGAGCATGCACAAACTATGAGATTGCATGTTGAGCTGCCTTTAAACTTGTGGATAGAGGCTATAAACACCATTGTTTATTTAATCAATAGAGGTCCCTCTAATCCTTTGGGTTGTGGTATTCTAGAGAAAGCATGGACAGGTAAGAAGGTGAGTTATTCTTTTCTCAAGACCTTCGGTTGTGACGCATTTGCACATGTAGATTCTAAAAATAGAACCAAGCTTGATGAAAAATCAAAGAAATATATGTTTGTTGGATATGGCATTGATGAATTTGGTTATAGGCTTTGGGATTTTGAAAATAAAAAAATTGTGAGAAGCAAGAATGTCATATTCAATGAGGTGTTGTACAAAGATCAATTGTAGCAACATGAGAAGAAAGAAAATGATTATGTAGTGTTGTATGATACACCAAAAAACAATGTTCCAGTGGTTCCTAATGCTCCACAACAACAAAAACAAATACCACAAACTCTAGTGAATGTTAGACGATCTTCAAGGATAAGTAGACCTCTAAAAAGATTTTCTCCCTCTTTATATTCTATTTTATTAATTGATGTTGGTGAACCAAAATGTTATGATGAAGCTATGCAGGTGGATACCAAGGTTCAATGGGAGCATGGAATGGAAGAAGAAATGGACTCCTTGCTGAAAAATAAGACTTGGTAATTATGAAAGTTTCCTACAGGTAAAAAGGATTTACCAAACAAATGGGTTTATAGGCTGAAAGAGGAGGATGGAGGTAAGACAAGATTTAAAGCCAGATTAGTTGTAAAGGGATTTGCACAAAAAAAGGGTATTGATTTTGATGAAATCTTTTCTCCTGTTGTTAAAATGACTTATATTTGTACTCTTTTAAGTATTGTGGCTGCTAAATATTTGCATTTAGAACAACTTGATGTTAAAACAACCTTTCTCCATGGTGATTTGGAAGAGGAAATATATATGGAACAACCACAAGGATTTGAGGTCAAAGGTAAGGAGAAACTTGTGTGCAGATTGAAGAAAAGTCTATATGGCTTGAAGCAAGCACCTCAGAAATGGTATATTAAATTTGATAGTTTTATGGCTGAGCAAGGCTATAGTTGGTGTAATTCAAACCAATGTGTTTATTTTGAGAGGTTAGATGATGACAGCTACATTATCTTATGTTTATATGTTGATAATATGCTTGTAGCGGGGTCTAATATGGATCACATAAGGGAGTTAAAACAACAGTTAGAAAATTCATTTACTATGAAGGATTTGGGGGTAGCAAAGCAAATCCTTGGTATGAAGATTACAAGAGATAGGAAAAATAGAAAATTATTTTTATCTCAGGTTGACTATGTTGAGAAGGTGTTGCAGAGATTTCATATGGAAAATGCAAAAGTTGTCAGCACACCTTTTCCCAGTCATGTTAAGTTGACTAAGGATATGTGTCCAAAGACACAAGAGGAGGAAGAAAAAATGTCCAAAGTACCATATGCTTTAGTTGTAGGTAGTTTAATGTACGCTATGGTATGCACAAGACTAGATATTGCACATGTTGTAAGAGTTGTTAGCAAGTATATGAGTCATCCCAGTGTTGAGCATTGGAATGCGATAAAATAGATTCTTAGGTACTTGAGAGATACATCTAATAAATGTTTATGTTTTGGGGGCTCTAATACTTATTTAAAAGGCTATGTTGACTTAGATTTGGCAAGGGATATAAATACCAAGCAGAGTACCATAGGCTATGTATTTGCAGTTGGTGGGACAACAGTGAGTTGGATTTCTCGGTTGCAAAAGGTGGTTGTGTTATCCACCATGAAGGAAGAGTATGTTGTTGCAACAGAGGCAGAAAGGAGATGATATGATTGCAACTTTTCATGGAAGAGTTGGGAAAACAACATACTGAAAATTAATTGTTTACAGATAGTCGAAGTGCTATACATCTTGCAAACAATTCTACCTTGCACTCTAAAACAAAAAAAATACAATTGAGATATCATTTCATTCGGTCAGTATTGGAGGATGGATAGGTCAAGCTGGACAAGATACATACAAATACCAATCTAGCGGATATGTTTACGAAGGCAGTGACAAGGGAGAAGCTAAGCTCCTATTTAGCTTTGGTTGGCCTTTAAGGTTGAATTCAGGTATAACAAAGCAACAGGGTCCAAGGTAATTATTTCCAGTGGGAGTTGTAAGTGCAACAGTGTCATCCAGGATCAGTCTCCAAGTGGGAGATTGTGTTGGTGTGGAGCCTAACAATTCTTTCGTATCAAGGCTTCATTTCCCTTACAATCAATCTGGAAGGCCTGGAAACAAGTTTGCAACTTTTTGAATTGGAGGGGGGATTCATTGCAGTATGGTTTTAGTTTTGATTCTTCGTCTATTTGGTGGAAAAAACTTATGCAATATCATGGTCATCCACTGGTTGTAACCTTCCCAAAACATGCTAATTACCTTTTCAAGAAGGGTGTGTAGTAGTTCAAGGATATTTGGGACTTTAACTCCCATGATTGGATTAAGTGGCAACATATTAAAAATACCTTTAAGATAAATAATAAATATCAAGGGTTTTTGAATTTTGTGAAGTCCTTAGTTTCGATGGAGCTTCTCATGAAGCTTTGTACCCCTTTTTGTTGCAATTTTTTCAAGGATTGGAAATGGTTTGGTAATTATCAGTTTTATAGTTTCCCCTTGAGGAAGATCTATTTAAGATTACTTCTAAAGCTGTCTCTTAATCCTAGGCTCAATAATAAGTGGAAATGCAAGTTCCGTGAAAAGAAATGGAGGAATTGAGTGCCCAGATTTGGAAATCTAAAGTTGAGGCCAATGCTCAAATTTTAACATTGAAAATTTTGCATCACAAACTACCGATTGGTGATAGATTAAAAAAATTGAAAATTCAACCAACTAATTGTCCTCATTGTCATAGTAGTAAAATTTTGAAGCATATTTTTTGGGATTGTATAGGGGCTTAAAGGAAATGGAATGTTGTCTTTGTTCATTTTCCTACAATTGTTGGTCACGTTTTGTATTGGAAAGAGGTTGTTTTAGGTGTTGGTATGTAAAATAATATGGTTGCTGACTCTACAAGGCAAACTATTTTACTGAATAGATGGAAATGTAGATGTTCATCAATATTTTCTAAGCATGTGGTTCATCAGGAAGTTGGAATTCTAAATCTTTACTCTGACATCATTCTATAGTTTGTGCATTTGTGTTTTCAATTTAAGGATGGTGCAAAGGAAGTTGTTCAACATTTGGAGGCTATCAAATTTTAGTTCTTAAAGCTCCATGAGGAAGACATTCAATGCTCTAAACAACTTCAATGCCTTTTCAAATTCAAAATTTAAGTGTTGTTGTTAATGTGTGTCTTCTTTGTGGTTGTAGAGACATAAAAAGTGTTGTCTCCTTTATTTGTTTAGTTGTCTTAATTTTCTGCTCTATGTTGGACATATATGCCTTAGAGGATTTTGTGTAATTTTGTTTTTGGTGCATCTTCTTTGGTAGTTCCTTTCTTTGGGCTGCTTCATTCTTTTGTAACTCAACTTCTTTTAATACCAAAAATAAATAAAAATTGATGCCTTTCTCTTCTAGCTTTGAAAACGACCAATGTGCAATAAAACCTATCCATTGTGAGAATAGACACAAAATCCTAAAATTGTATCTTATGTTGAAAGTATCATTGTTTTGTCTCTTCTTTAAGTTTCAATGGTTTACTCTATTAGAGACTTGTTTTTGCTTGGCTAATTAAATTGACAAAATGAGTTGAATTCAAAATTTTTATTTACTAGAATTGAAGCTTTAACTAAATTGTTATATATAAAGTTAGATAAAATATTCTCAAATTTTAAATAACAAGCATCTAACATAGTGTTATTGTTAAAAAAATATAAGAATTAAATTAAGATATTATGAAGACTTTATGAATTAATTTTAATTAATTTATATTGTATAATTTAATTATAAATTAAAACAATTTAATTAGTTTAAATATATTAAAAATTAAATAATAGACGAGATGGTCTAATAGCTACCCACATGCCCACATGCTAATAGACATTATGCTATTGTATATAAGGGTTTTCTATTTTTTTGGTTTTTACATATTATTTATAAAGTTAAGGACTAGTAGTTGTTGTATTTGTATCTAAACAATAGATAAAAAGAACCATTTCACTAGTTAAATCAAAGAAAACCAATTGGATGGTGACACATAAATTGTATTATAATACATTCTTTGATGCACATGTTCCAATCTAATTTTTTGGGATGTTTTCAAACACATTACCTAGTGAAGATGTAGTTGATGTGGTTATATTGTTGATACTTGATGCTCCAAATAATAGCTTTAAGATCTTAAATCACCTATAAAAGCATGCCAAATTTTTTGCAAAAAATCAACTTACCATTTAAGACTTTAAGGTTGTAAACTTAGGGTGGAAGGGTGGAAGGGTCCTCCACCCCTACATTATTTAATAAAAAATGACTTAACAATCACTTGGATGAGTGGTCAATTTAATTTTTTAATAATAGTATTGTATTTAATATTAAATAATAATATTAACATTCTAACATTACTATTGTTATTAATAATAGTATCGCATTTAATTATGTCGAAGGCATTACCTATTTGAAAAGACTGACCTAACAAAGTTAATCAATGATAGATATTGTTGCTTAAGGGATGCAAGATGGTCGAAAGAATCTTGACCATTCATCTTTTTACTGTCATTTTTTCTGCTTTCACGTTCACTAGACATAAAAATGGATGATGCTTTCTGCACTTTTTCTATACTAAAGACCACCACTTTTCCTACACTAAAGTTCCACCCTCAATGCTTGAAATAAAACATTTCCGTTAAAAAATAGTAATTCTTATTATTTGAAGTGGGTGTGTTAAGTCCTCAATAATAAATGTTTTAATTACACTTTTCTAACTATTTGTTTTTCAAAGGGTAAACCCACAAAAGTGGTTTACAATTTGAATGAAGAAGGAAAACTAACAAAAAATGACTCCATGCCAAAAAAAATCATTCTTAGGGTGTGAATGAACCAAAAGAGGGTTCGCTCTAACCTAGGTTTGGGTGAACCCATTAAATACATCCCACCAAAAAAGCACATGCAAACCCCTTTTTGAAAGGGGGTTCGAATGAACGTTGGTTCACTCGAACCCCCTAGTTCAAACGAACTCCCCTTTTCCCTGATCCCTGCTCTCTGCCACCAAAAAATTTAAAAAAATTCCCTTTGAAGCTTGGGTTGAGGATGAAAATGGAGGAGACTTCACGAACCCAATTGGAATTAGGTAGTCCTCAGAATGAGCTATCCAACGACTATAATTTTAATATGTTTTGGTTTTATTATCTATTTGTTTTTTTAGTTTTATTAAACATAGGTTTTTCATTGAAAATGAAGCTTTTTGTTCTACACATATGGAAAAATAGAAGATTATCAATTTTTTTTTTAAAAATATGAGTGCACCAGATATTGAAGTCCTTGATCCAACAAAAAAAAATTGAATTTCAATACATACAAAAAAAGTTACGCATTATACAGTCCGCCTATGTTTGAATTGTAATTGGTTTGACTTTAAAACTTGATTAAGGAAAAAATATTCAATAAAACACCATCTAACCAAGTGGAAGCACTAGATATCATAGTTACAAATCTAAATTCAAAAGAATTAGAAATTTATCCTTCATGGAAAAAAAATTATGCATTATATAGTGAGCATCACTCCTTAAAAATGTTGTTTTATGAAAAAAAACTAGTTTTCAAGGGAGATGGAAATTAGAGGTGCAATTTGATTCCAAAAAATTAAAAAAATATATATTTAGAATCTATAGACAAAATTTCATGAAACTCTAGTTTGCATCATCTTCAAATTCCTCACGGTTTAGCCGCTATAGGTGCCCGAAAGTGAAGATTTAGTTAGAAAAAATTATTTCAGTGTCTAGTTTGGCCAAAAATTGTAAACCACTATTGTGGGATCAACCCAAAAGTAGGGCTTAAGGTGGATGTTAATATCCCAAATAAATATAAGGTGGATAAATGAGATAGATTGGTTAAAAAAAATTGTAATATGTTAATTATTATTGTTTTTTTTTTGCAATATATAGTATACTAGTATATATATCTTAAATAAAATTTATATAAAATATGTTGATGTGTATTATTATACTAGCATACATATATTAAATATTAATATATATAAAATAAGCCGAAAGTTATTTTTCATCATTAAGGGTATTTTTTATTTAATTTCATAATGTGATGTAATTTTTTTTTAATAATAAATTCACTTGCAATTGTATAATTTTTTCCTTACATTCCAATAATAATATCTATGTTTGATATAAAAGTAGTTGTTGTTTACTCTTATATATATGTTTAATATAAAAGTAGTAGTAGTTTAATATTTATAGCTTTGTAAGTATTTGTTTTTAAGTTTTATAAAAATTAACTTGAAATCATAGGAACTTATATATAGAAAAACATAACATGAACATCAACCATTTGCATTAAATTGGAACACACATACTTTCAATTTGTTAACAAAAAATAATATAACATAGTTTTTCTTTAACACATTCTAATAAATAATAAAGCTTATGTATAATAAATAATTTGTAGTTTTTTTAATTGTTGTTAAATAGGTATCTTAAAAAATGCTTACATCTTCATTAACATTCATTTCAACAGTAATATATATGATTTCATTATATTTTCCATCATTGTTTATTTCAATTGCCATATATAATGCTAGACACTAAAATTTAGTGGAATTCCTCCCCAAACTTAAAATTTAATGTTTTTATTAACGATAACTTTGTAAGTATTTGATTTTAGTTTTTATAATTATTAACTTAAAATTATACCAACTTGTACATAAGAAAAGATAACATCAACATCAACCATTTCCATTTAATTAGAACACAAATAATTTTAATTTGTTAAAAAAAAATAGTTTCACTTAGTTAAACATTTATGCACTGGTAATAAGTTTTGAACAATATTTTTAAAATATTTTCGAAATTGAATTTAGCCATAGATAAAATGTATAAATATTTTTCAAACATTTGTTAAATAATATTTCAAAAATACTTTCAGTTTGTTAACTATTTGTGTACCGGTAATTGTGCATTATCACTATCATAAATAATAGTTTGAACTTTAATTGTCACATTGGCCTTGACGACATGCAATGTAGGTATCCCATAGTGTGCATGTAACAACTCGAATGATAGCATGACTTGATGCACTGTGAATATGATGGAGTAGTTGAACTTTAAAGTAGCAAGCAACCATTCCTCAGGTGCTCTCGTGTGATAACTAATCTATGATTGTCCTTTAAGAAATCTCACGAATTTCATACTGAGTTCATCACATAGACTGTGTTTTTTAATGGTTACTATTGGCCTGATAGTGACCTTCCAAATGCATCCTGCAAGGTAAAGATCACAAACCTCATGGTATAGATAAACTGACCAATCACAAAAATCTACAATTTCAATCTAAATATTGTTAAATTTTATATCCAAGTTCATTTTCACCTTAGATTCATAGAGAAAGTTAAAGTACATAGCATAATTATTAAAAAAAAATTGGTTGTCTTCTAGTTCATTATTGATAATTTTCTTAACCATCTTCTCTCTCAACCAATAATGGGCACTCAACTCCTCTATACAAAGGAGGACATTGAATGGAAGACGACAGTGATACTTCGATAACCAAAGGGACACCCATGATGTATGCACATTATGTGACATCTTCCTCACCTATAGGAAAATCATTATTTTTTTTTACATTAGTATTAAATAGGGGAAAACATATATTTTTCAACTTTTGAGAAAATTGCATATAAGAGATTAAACATTAAGCAAATTTATGATATCAAAGAAACTCAAAATATATTAAATTCAAGTAGTAAAAAATAATTGAATATGTGAGAAGCATATGAAACATACCAATTTTTAAAATTATGTGACCTGAAATATGAAGAATCCACATGGGTAGCAAATGAATTTTAGATTTTCTACAACTCACTAGAAACATTTGAAAAGTATCATAATTGTTTTGCATTAGGAACATTTGTTTGTTGAATTTTCAATGCATTAAACATAGAAGAGTTTTTAAGTACCATAACACATAAAATCATATAAATACATTACATTTAGAAATTTGAGTATAGTCATTGAAACAAAATTGAAGAAAATATATTTCATTAATTATCTTCTAAAATTTTAAGTCTATTTTCTTTTGGCAAGTTGTCTACCCTTTTTCATGTTTTCATAATGGTCATATGTGAATGGTGGCATAATTCTTAGGCCGTGTAGAGACTTTACACGAGAAATGGCAACAAATGTCAATCTTGTTCTTTCTCTTGGTCCAATATCAATAGTGGCTTTTGAAAGAGTCAAACACTGTGATTTGTGAATTGTTAATGCCCAAGCCAATCTTAATGGCATTTGGATTGTCCTCCCCCTCTGTATTGTTGTAATTGGAATTGTATTTGGATTACAGTCATCAAATGGTATTCCTGAATAGTTGTCAAACTCAACTATTACATATGTCAATGGTTCTGGTGGACCACTTCTAGTTTTGTATACAATCTTTTGAATATATCCTAGCGCTCCATTTACAAGACTTGTTTGTATCCAAAGATTTGAAGTCAACATTACCCTATCATCTTTATTGATCAATAATTCTAGATCAAGCTCATCATTTGAGCATCCTTCTACTGCATTAATACTTCTTGATTTTGTTGCAAGACTACGTGCAACAAGATGCTTCAATGAGTATAGCATTTTCTTGTTATGTTTATGAACATTATCATTTTTTTAGAACAAATGAACACCATTTTCAGACTCCTCATTGCTTGTTGCATCAATGGTAATAGCGGTTCTTGTCATAAGTAATCTCTAATCATCAATTATTGGGTTTGCATCTCTAAGATTTGTCAAAAGTTGACGAAATCTCTATTGGTGGATGTTTTCTCCATCTTGTCTAAATACTTTATCTAAAGTAACCACAATTTTGAATTCTTCCCATAGAAACCTAGCTCTTCTATTTCTTTCATATGTTGATCTATCATTAACAGGAGGCAACTGACCCAAATCTCCAACCAAAATTATAGATATACCTGAAAGATAAACAATGAATTTTTTTAGCTAATATATACCTTCATATCTATATAAACTCCATAACGTGAATTACTTGTATTAGAATATAAATTAGTCATTTTTGTTAATCATAATCATGTGTATACCTGCAAAGTTAATGTTTGCATTTTGTGGGAATGCTTGTCGGAGTCGAGAATCTATGTTCTCTAGCATGTTCTGACCTATGAAGCTTATTTCATCAATCAAAATGTATTTGATGTGTGCTATCTCTTCTTGAAAGCTTGTTAGCTTTGCTCCTTCTAGTTGAGAAAACTATCTTATTGGGATTCTCAATTTTGAATGTATTGTGGATGCACCAATGTTGAATGTTGCAACTCCAGTTGTTGCAAGTAATAGAAGGGGAGAAGAACTCAGAGTCACTACATTTTTAGGATTTTTTCTAATAGAACCAATTAGATATGACTTTCCTATTCATGTTGTTCCTTGAATTATCATCTGCAAGGGTGGTGGTTTCTAATTATTATGGTAGTGTGCCATAATTATGTTGAGCGCCTTCCTTTGTTTATCATTGAGATTTGAATAGTCGGTACACTATGGTATGTCATCATGTATGAGACACCTATGTTCTCTCATGCTTCTAATGAAATTCATTGCTTGATTTGTGTACACTTCACCTTCGTATTCATTACACCAATTTGTTTGTCTATCAATATCTCTTCTACCCAACATATCTATTTCTACTATTTTGATATTCTAACTGTTATGTAGTCTTGATATTATTTCTCATTCATGCTCAATAATGTTTTGTTGAATAGTTTCATTGTCTTCAATTTCAGAATCACTGATGTTTTCAATATTTTCTACAGTTTCTCTTCGCTCCACGTGCCAAGGGTTTTACTGAAATGACTCAATTTTCTATTATGGAGTCATTATCGTGACCAATATCTCTTTGTACATCACAAAATGGTTTGTACAATAATAAATCTGATAAGAAAAAGTCATTCCATTTTTCTGACTGATGTGGAGGAATGGATAAAAATCTAGGGAATACTCTGATAATAATAGTTGTTTGTCTTCATTCCCATTTATTATCTCTTTTTATTTTAGGATTATATATCCATGACTTGGCTGCATCAATTAGTGTTATAACTTCCATACATAAAGTCCTTGTTTTGTATCCATTGATGAAGTTTATAGACTATTCTTCATTTTTTTTTCATCATTTATACTTACAAGTTTGAACACCTCACGTGATACATTTAGATTGACAAATTTTCTGCTACTCTCTACTAATGGAATTTCTAGTAACATGTAACATGTTTCTTGAGCTCCAATATCCCTTTCTATAGCAGTCTCTGTCAAAAGCCTTCTATATGCTCTTGCAGCTAAATCATCTGCATTTTTTGTGTTTGTAAGACACATCAACACTTGTTGGTATGTTTTAGAGCTTTTCTCTACTTTTGTTGCATACTTTGCAATATATTTTATCACATGTTTAGAAAGAACAAGTTTCCAATCTATATTTTCTCTCCACAATTGCAATATGTAGCGATTGTGTGAGTTTACTCTCATCATTTCTTGTTGGCTCAAATTTCTTTTCACCTGTTTCTATGTCTTCATATAATTTTGACCCCTCTAAATTCAATGCCCAATGAGTATTATACCTACAATCAATATAAATATGTCATCTATTTTAGTATTTGACAATTATATTATATTCCACTTTGATTAAAATATTTTAACTTGTTAAAAAAGTTACTTGCAAACCATTGTTTGTCTCTTTTTTCGTAGGCATAATATAATATTAGCAATTAGATCTACTTTTTTTTTTGAAAGAAAATATCAAATTGTACAAGATGAATTATGTGGTGCCCAACAATTCTTTTGTAGAGTAATTATTGAATTCAAGTAAATTTATTCTTCAATTCAACTATATTTATACCAAAATCTTCTAAGACTACCAATCATATTTATCTGCATGTTAAATTATTGCTAAAAATAATGAAAAAAAACTCATGAAAAGCTACTAAACCATATTGTTTTATTTTGAAATATTTGCATGAAGATTTAAAACATAAATCAATGCAAGTGGGAAAAAAAAGTTGCTATCAAGTTGACAAAAGACACTGCAAATAGAAATAAAAATTTCCATCCAAAAGTTGTTATGTAACATATCTTATTTTGAAATATTTGCATTAAGATTTAAAACTTAAAGCAATGTAAGTGGAAAAAGAAAGTCGACATCAAATTGGAAAAAGACACTACAAATGAAAGTAGAATTTTCTAGCCAATTGGAAAATAAATATTTATTTAACTTTTACCATTTAATAGTAGATGAAGCAAGTTGATTTACCATTTAACAGTAGATAAAAGTTGTTTTTCGATGACTCAAGAGTGATTTGAAGGTGTGAGACTTGTTTCAGACTCAAATCTCACACTATATGTAGCCTATCGACTAATTAGAAAATGGTAAAACAATACAAAGATCTTGTAAATGAAGGTACCTTGTGCTTCAACTCTCATCCCTAATAATAACCATTACATGACACTTATCACCATAATCATGGCATCTCTCATTCTCCCAATTTTCTTAAGAATTGATAAAGATTGAGCTTCGGTTCGAATGACATCATCTTCTGTATAGGGTATTTTTTACAGGAAGGCAGACATTTCCAAAAGCCTTCCTTCAAATTATATACGAACACATCTACACTTTCACATCCATTTAAACTATTGAAGCATAGGTAATCTCCCACACAAACACACTCCTCTTGCAATTTATTTCCACTTCCAAAGAAACTTATCTTCCTTGTCCTGAAACAACTCCTAGATAATAATACCCACCCGGGATGGCTGTGACCGGTCACAAAAATCCTCCACCACTAGAACGAATGAACCATATGCAACCATAGATATAACAAGAAATAGGGGTAACAAAGCTATTGTAACAAGGTTAATGAAATTGTCTTGGATATTGTAACCAACGATAATGGAATTGCATATGAGATTCCTCTACAACTTTCCCTTCCAGAAAAGAACACCATTGCACTCAACCACTTCATACCCTAAAATAATATAACCAGTTTCCTCTACAAATTCAAACTTAATCCTCCATGAATCTTGAGAATAGTGGTAGATTTGGAAGGAAATATTTCCAGAGCACACTACCAAATAGGGCTCTTAGTTTGTTCCCTTTACAAGATGGATAAATTTGCGAGTCACATTGATTTCTATCTTTGCATATGATCTCATAAGGGGATTGCAAACATATAATTGTTCCTTGGTGGTTATATCTCGAAAGAGCAGTAACCCCTGCACTGTTGTTGATAAACATCTGATATCGCATCCCTTAGGAGGATTTGGGAGAAAAGAGAGAGAGATTGTCCTCCATTTTTTGGTGGAAAAGCAATACGCCATACATTGCCAATTTTCATCCTTTTCTTGACCATAGATAAGAAGCCATGGATTTTTGGTGGGCAATGAAGATAGAAATCTTTGCAAGGACAATATAGAATTTCATTCCTTACAGGCTATGCAACAGCCAGAAATTGAGTGAATTGAAAGCTTTGCAAATATCAATTTTTTCATATCTAGAGGAAGATCAGATATATCACGTTGCTCTCCATCTCCTTCAACTTCTGCAATCAATTCTTTCTCCATTTCTAATGGTTTGTATTATCCGAACCTTGGATTAAGTATACTTTTATTTCATCCTGACCCATTTTATAGGTGTTTGACATGGACTACTTTTCTTAATCACCGCATTGGGTTAAAAGTAGCCAACGTGGAGAAAATATAAATTAAAATAAATAAGATATAAACTAATTTGCATATGTATCTTAAATGTATCCATCCCACAAGATCAACTAATCCAACCATTTAATTAGGTGTCTTAAGATCTTATTAAAGTCTTTTATAATAGCTGGAGTTGTAAGTATATTATTGAATTTTAAAGTTTCAAATTAGTATTATTAGTACTTGCCTTAGCATAGTACTATTGTAATGAGTTTAGCTTTTTTTAGTTAACTAGTTATTAATGATTTAGTTTTCAACCAATCAAAAACAATATTTAAATAAAAATTAAAATAAATTCAATTTTGTAAAGTCAACTTGTAAAATATTTAACTTTATAAATTATAAAAAAATATTTTTTGTGCATATGATTAGTTAAAAAAGTTTTGTGTGTTATTGGCAGATAAAGCAAATTAAACTTTTTTTAAGAATGACTTTTCATTTTTTGTTTTATAAAATCATTTCATTTTCTAAAATAAATAAATGTTATTTATTTTTTAAGAATGGTTTTTTTATGTATGTAATGATTTTTTTATGTATGTAATTGTTATTTTTTTATTAAATAAAATCTTACAAAAATAAATTAACTATTTTATAGAGATTTGGATTCACACTATTAAAATAAAAATAAATAAAAATTGTATTATTCTTTCCATTAAACTAATATCTTTATCTATGTTTTTGATATTTTATGGTATAATTTGATTATATATGTGCTCCTTTTCATTAATAAGATTTTTTTCATGTAGATAATATATTAATTTATATTATATATTTATATACAATATAATATAGGTTATTTTATTTTGTAGTTTCTCCTTTCATATATATATTTATATATATATATATATATATATATATATATATATATATATATATATATATATATATATATATATATATATATATATATATATATTAATAAACTATCTTAATTGACTGCTATGTTAATTACTAGCATACATATATTAAATATTAATATATATAAAATAAGTCGAAAGTTATCTTGTTTCATGCGCATATTTTTCATTATTAAGGGTATTTTTTATTTAATTTCATAATGTGATGTAATTTTGTTTTTCAATAATAAATTCACTTGCAATTGTATATTTTTTCCTTAACACATTCCAATAATAATATCTATGTTTAATATAAAAGTAGTAGTTGTTTAATATTTATAACTTTGTAAGTATTTGATTTTAAGTTTTATAAAGATTAATTTGAAATCATAGGAACTTATATATAGAAAAAACATAACATGAACAACCATCTGCATTAAATTAGAACACACATACTTTCAATTTGTTAACAAAAAACAATGTAACATAGTTTTTCTTTAACACATTCTAATAAATAATAAAGTTTATGTTTAATAAATAATTTGTAGTTTTTTTATTGTTAAATAGGTATCTAAAAAAATGCTTACATCTTCATTAACATTCATTTCAACAGTAATATATATGATTTCATTATATTTTCCATCATTGTTTATTTATTTCAATTGCCATATATAATGCTAGACACTAAAATTTAGTGGAATTCCTCCCCGAACTTATAATTTAATGTTTTGATTAATGATAACTTTGTAAGTATCTGATTTTAGTTTTTATAATTATTAACTTAAAATTATACCAACTTGTATATAAGAAAAGATAACATCAACATCAACCATTTCCATTTAATTAGAACACAAATACTTTTAATTTGTTAAAAAAAATAGTTTCAGTTAGTTAAACATTTATGCACTGGTAATAAGTTTTGAATAATATTTTTAAAATATTTTAGAAATTGAATTCAGCCATAGATAAAATGTATAAATATTTTGCAAACATTTGTTAAATAATATTTCAAAAATACTTTCAATTTGTTAACCATTTGTGTATTTGTAACTGTGCATTATGACTATCATGAAGAATAGTTCGAACTTTAATTGTCACATTGGACTTGACGACATGCAATGTAGGTATCCCATAGTGTGCATGTAACAACTTGAATGATGGTGAATATGATGGAATATTGAATGAATACATATTCCAACTTATTGTTATATGTCTTTTAATAATGATATTTCAATTCTTAAAATCATTTACATTTAGTTTTAAATAATTAAAAATTATGATGTCTAAATATATAATTCTACATATTTTTTCATGTGTTTGTCGATAAATCTTTTTTTTTTTGGTCGATATTTAAGATTCATTGTATGAGACACTCTCTATGGAAGTTGTGACCTTGATATCCCCTAAACAAAAAGAAAAATCAATCGATGGTCTTACATTGATCTATTTCATATAGTTTAATATTCACACTCTTCACAAAAACATGCTTCTTACCTAAACCTTTATATCTAAATATTATTTTTATTACTAAAAGTTGAGATCATAAATTTATAGGCTGAAATCTCCATTTCAGTTTTAGATGAACAAAAATATATTTGTTGATTGAGGACTGGGATATAGAAGAATAAACAACATAAATGACTTGCAACATGATCAACACCCAAAACATAAAAATGCATATAAAATTATTTGAAAGTGAAAGTTGGGAATTATTAGAAATGGACGTCATTGCTATATTTATGACATTAGATATAATTATTTATTGTCTTACCTTCGATATTTTACAAGCTGCTACATAATTAGTAGCATTATCTTTATTAAATTAAAGTAATGTGTTACACTCCTATCTTGCAAACTCTAAAACAAAGACCACAAGTGAAACATCTGACATATTATGAACTTAACTACTATTTGGAAGAATGTTGCAAACACTATGGTAGAAATAGAAATGTTAAGTTAGAAAGTGGAAATCTAAATCTTTACTATATAAATTGATACGACCATTACTTGAATGTTCAAGCAAATCCAAAATTGTGAAATAAGTGTTTTAAACTCTAGATGTGAAACTTAAAAAAAAAAAAATTGATAGGTTAATTGTGGGTACTATAGGTTCCACACCAAATATAAGAAAAACTTAATACATATGGGCATAAAAACTAAAATAATCCAAGATGATTATTACATAATATTTGCACAAAAAAACACCCCACTATATTGGGATAGAAAGGAATACATACAAAAATAAGTAATTACTCCCACCTTTTAACAATATGATAGTTCTAGTACCAAACTACTATCCTTGTTTTTTACCACCTTAACCCCTTGCTCCAAAAACTCATGCCTCAGGTCTCCAATTACACCATATTTAGAGATGGCAGGGAGAATAAAAAGGCTAGAAATTTGCAGATATCTAGCATGTGGAATTCCTCAAAGGTTATCAACATACATAGCTAAATCTTAGCTACATAAGGCCAAATCCCCACGCCTTTTGAAGATCAAATGAGTAGAATGCTTAAGTGTTTTCAAATCATCAGTTTGCATTAATTGCGTTGTCTCCTCCTTGGATCATGCAACCCTTCATCAAAGGTTTTGCAACTACAAATACATCCTCTAAAGGAATGATTCAATTGAGGATCCATTCCTTGGAATTAGGACTTGATCTTTATGGATTCAAGTTTTCTCTTTTGGCTTCATTATATTCCAAGAAGAAAGCAAGATTCAAAATAAAGTATATTAGATTTATAGTAGAAATTTGAAAAACCCTAAATGAGTTGCATCTTTCAAAAAAAAATGTTGTTGATAGATTATATATAATTATATATTGAGTGAGTTGGAGTTATTTTTAAGATTTAAAATCATTAAAAAACAATTTGGACAATGAAACCTTTTTTTTCTTATGCCTAAAAGGTAATCAATCCGTCCATTCAATTTATGCTTGCTTAAAGTCAAACATGGCCTAAACAAACTTGATCTCTAGAGCATAAGTGTTATCTAGGTAAAGCGAAAATGAACTTGTTAAAGAAATGAATCGATCAACCTACCCATATATTTTTGAAGAAATAAAATATTGGGGTGCAGGAAAAGAATTCAGTACCTAAAGATGGGATTGGTTCTACGGTAACAATGATCTAAGTTATACCATCTTTTCTTTATTTCAATATATTAAATTTCATATTCTGGTTGTCTTTTTGGCAGGCATGGTTAATTTGAAATTGCAGACATGAATGGGACATCTTAGTTGTTATCAGATAACAGTGTGGAAACACATAGCGTCAGGTGTAATGTCTTGTTGCATATCAAATCGGTGAGCTTCGACCTCCATTTCCATCTGCCGCCACTATGGGAAGAGGAACTCCTACGGAAAATTACAGTCCCCAATAACACCGTAGAAAGAAGTAGTGCTAACATAGTGCGACCTGGTCTGGTGAAGGATTGAGGAACCTCATTCTAAAACATAACAATGGATCGAGATTCTTTCCTGATACAAAATTCATTGCACAAAATTCAAATCACTTTCAGGAATGCAAACACTTTAGTTGTACAAAAGAGACAGTTCAATAATATTATGATGATATTTTTTTATTATAACAATATAGTTTTAATTTTTATTGTTTGGGTTGTTTGATTATACTATCTTTCATTGGACCCCCTATTTAGACTGCACCACACACTGTTGTATATTGCATGAACACATTCACTTTTTTTTTTAAATGAACATCATAACAAATCCTAATCCTATAAAAGTAATTTTAAATCTATTTTGGCATCCACCATTCTAAAAAAAAGCAATGAGGAAAGAGAAAAGAGTGACAAAAGAGTAGAGCAAGAACAAATATAGCAAAGAGCTACAGTCACCATAGATTCCACCTACTTATTGTTTCTTCTAAAACATTTTTCCAGACATTTATTTCTTCTTCCTACATATAGAATCTAATTAGCCCTCTGCCTTAATGAAAATATTTCTAAGGTAATAAAGTTCTCTTCTTTTGGTCAGTGTATGCAAATCCTTTGATCTTAATTTATGCCAATATAAAAGGCAATTGTATGTGGATTAATTATTATGTGAATAAACTCAAAAAATTACACAATATTTCTAGCTAGAAATGCAACTTCAAGCAAGACAAATGAACAAGCATACCTTTGCAATATGAAATTTTGCCTCTCTCCTAATTGTCGACGCTTTCCTTTATTCCACATTTTGTAACATCAACATAAAACAATATTGGCTTCACATAATCAACAATAAACTGAGGCACATAAATTTTTTTCTTAAAACAATAAAAGAGAGATTATTCTATTCATTAACAAGAATGGGAGCATGAACGATTTTGCAATGGTAGCTACACAGAAAACTCAAAAAATCACACATTAATATTTCTAGCTAGAAAGACAACTTCAAGCAGGGAAAAATGAACAGACATACCTTTGCAATATTAAATTCTATAAATAAAAGCAAAACAAATATTCTTTCTAGTTTGTGCATTATATAGTGATGCACAATGTAGTGACTCCATATAAAATAAAAATAACAGCTTTAAAAAATAAGCAAAAGTTTCTTGCATCTCCATTGCTAAACAACGATATATATTGATTTCAACATATATATAATATTGTATTTATTTAATTTTTTTTATTAGATATTCAAGATAATCTTGTTAAAAATCATCTTAAAATTATAAAAGCATGAAAATATTGAAAATTAATATATATTTCCATAACAAATATTATAAAATGATATATATTACTATTAGAAATTAGAATATTATATTATATTTTCTTTTCTAAAAATGTATATTTTAGTTTTTTTTAAATATTCTAAATTAATATGTATTTCCATAACAAATATTATAAAATTATATATATTACTAATAAAAATTAAAATACTATATTATATTTTCTTAAAAACTTCAAAGAGTTTTAAAATAGCTTTAAAAACAAAGCAAAAGTTTCTTGTATCTCTATTGCCAAACAAAGATATATATTGATTTCAATATATATAATATTGTATTTATTTTAAAAAAAAATTATTAGATATTTAAGATTATCTTGTTAAAAAATTTCTAAAAATTATAAAATCATGAAAATATTGTAAATTAATATGAAATATTGTAAATTAATATGTATTTCCATAACAAATATTATAAATTAAAATTCATGTAAAATTATATATATTAAAATTCAAATACTATATTATATTTTCTTAAAAAATTCAAACAGTTTTAAAACAACTTTAGAAATATATTGATTTCAATATATATATATAATATTGTATTTATTTTTAATTTTTTCTATTAGATATTTAAGATTATCTTGTTAAAAATCTTATAAAAATTATAAAAACATGAAAATATTGTAAATTATTATGAAATATTTTAAATTAATATGTATTTCCATAACAAATATTATAAATTAAAAATCATGTAAAATTATATATATTAAAATTAGAATAATATATTATATTTTCTTTAAAATTTCATATATAGTAGAACTATAAAAAAATGATGATAATACATGCTTTTAAAGCTTTACATATATAAAAAATCTTAAATATAATATTACTTTGAGAAGGGTTAGTAGACGTCAATTTTAATGGGGAGAATTAAAATGTACACATACTCATTGATGTGAGTGTAAGAAGCCTTTCGGCTTAATTATTACTTTCATATATTATATCATTATTAAAAATGTTTTTTAAATTTTTTTTTGTTTTTTTCTATTTTTTTAAATTTTTTGTTTTATTTTTAAAATGTATTTTTTGTGTTTGGCTAAGTAGTATTATATTATATTATTATTACATTATTAAAAATTTACTATTCTTAAAATGATTTTCTGTGTATTCTTTTTCCTTCTTTCTAAAATGTATTTATTTTTGTATTTTTTTTAACGAATTGTCCTGACCTCCTTCTATAGGCAACGTGCTGCCATTGTAGGGTTACGTTTATCAACATAATTAACCAATAATTAATAATTAATAATTATAATGTTTTATTATTAATATAAATTATATTCTATAATATAATAAGTAAATATAATTATACAATTAATATATTTTAATATAAAACAAAAACAAAATATAAATTTAATACAATATATATATATATTTTATAATATATTTAATAATTAATATAATGAATGTATTTACATAGAAAACTAAAGAGGCGTATTACAATGGCATCCATCAAAAAGTAAAATTCAATGTAAGGAAAAACTCTTTAGTTTGAATTTGACGTTCAAATGACATGCAACTAGCATAACTATATTCATTGTATGTAGACGTTTTTTCAAGCAAATTTGAAGTAGATTTAAATCGATTTGATATTTATTCACTCTAAAATATTTATTTTTATATCATAATCAATTTTATAACGATTTCATTTTTATTATTATAAATACTAAAATTTAATATTAATAATTATAATTAATTTAATTATAATAATTATTATAATAAATTAGTATTTATATAAAATACATGGAGAGTTATCCTTCTTGAGGCACTTATTTTCATTATTTATTTTCATTGCAATAGTGTTTCATCATTAGTATTATAATTGTAAACATTTTTATTTTATTTTATAATATATATATATATATATACATTATTTTTATTTTGAATGTTAAAAAGATAAATTAAAGTAAAATGCAAACAATTACGCCGAGAGTTACGCCGAGAAACGTATTAGCCAAGTGGTGACAGTGTTGCTTTTTTAGATTTTAAAATCAATTTAATTAAAAAAATAAATTAAAACTAAATACTTAATGTCATTTAATATTTTTTTGTTTTTAGGGTGAACATTTATTTATAGTAGTAACATAAATATATTTTTATAATTATAACAAATTTCAATGTATTTATTTGTAATTTTTTTTGTTTATTTTTTCAATAGTTTTTAGTTTTTTTACTTTGTTTTTAAAGTTGTATTCACAAATTCATAAGACCTCTATTAAAATAAATTAAAACTAAATACTTAGTGTCATGTAATAATTTTTTAAGTTTTTAGAGTGAACATTTATTTATAGTAGTAATACAAATATATATTTTTATAATTATAAAAAAATTCAATGTATTTATTTGTAATTTTTTTAATTTATTTTTCAAATAGTGTATTTATTTTTCAATAGTTTTTAGTTTTTTTGCTTTGTTTTTACAGCAGTCTTAAATCTATTTTATTCACAACTTTATTTAGATGTTCTTATATTTGAATTCATGAAGACCTCTATTAAAAGAGGTTGTTGAATCATAACCATTTCAAAACTTCGTAGTCACAATTTTGGCTTTATTCTCATGGAGTTGGATTTCTCACAGGTTTGGCTTTACATTTTTGGATTCACTTGAATTTAGCTATCACAAATTTGGCTTTAGTTTTGTTGAAACTAATTGCATTGTTATAATCTATTGTTGCAGTAAAACAAAACAAAGATTCAAGGAGTCGTAAGGTTTATTGTTTTATTATTGAGTGGGATGAAAAGTTTCCCAAGTTGAGTTTGTTGGACTTGCTAGGGCTCATTTGGTTTGGAACTCAAGGCAAGGTTACATTTTCTTAATACACGCTAGAATTAAAAATAGGGGTTGGTTACCTTATCTTGTATCTTAATCGACAATTGTATCACATTTTTTTAAAGGAGAAATTGGACATATGTATTGAAAATAAAATTATAATTAAAATTAGACAATTCAAATTTCACGGGGAACTCATAAGACAACTAAGCATCTTTGTGTTTGTGAAAATTCTATTGCAGTTACTGATTATTAATCTCCTATCTAATATAGATTATTTGACTCTAGAAAATTAATTCACAGCAAATATTAAAAAATAATACAACTGCAACTTCACCAATAAACTCACAGGAATAGAGAAGAAAACATGCAAAATAATGAACACAATATTTTTGAACAAATTGTCTGTGGAAAAACCCCGAAGGGAAAACCACTACTACAGATGAGGAATTTTATTAAACTTCAGCAAATCAAGGAATACATAAACTGCTTGCCTCTTATTGGCAAAGCTCCGACAATAATCTTCTCCAGAAATTCTTCCCTCAATTTCTCTTGCTGAAACTCTATAGCTGCTATCCCCAATGCTATCACTGCGCCCTTGCTAACACTACAAGACTATTTTCTCTCACTGAAATCCACTTGCTATCACTGCAAGTCTACTTGTATGTGTTCCTCAAATGCCCATTGATCCCCTTTTATACTTTTCTCATTGGAAAACCAATGGCCATGATTTAATCTTAATCTATGGCTAAGATTAAATAGACTCTAACAACCCTAACTAACTAGATTCTAGAAGTCACTAGAGGAATCAATTATTTAATTACATAATTATCTAGACAACTGACTCCTTTCTAGAAGTCTCTAGAAAATAATTAAATAAACATTTATTGGGAATGGAGACACCTATCCAAGCTACATAAATTAACACTCCCTCTTAGCGAGGAAGGTGTTCTGCATGACACCCAACTTATCTCTGAAGAAGATGAATTTCACCTTCCCCAATGCCTTGGTCAAAATATCTGCTAGTTGCTGATCTGTAGGTATATATTGTAGCTGAACAATCCCATGCTATACACAATCCCTGATGAAATGATATCTGATGTCTATATGCTTAGACCTATCATGAAACACCGAATTCTTAGACAACTTGAAGCAACTCTGATTGTTGTAGTGTATCACTATAGTCTCAACCCTCTAACTAAACAAGGCTACCAACAACTTTCAAAGCCATATCACCTCACATGTCGCCATGCTAGCTACTATGTATTCTGCCTTTGCAGAACTCAAAGCCACAAACTTTTGCTTCCTGTTGTACCAAGAGACAACTCCTGAACCCAAGCTGAAGCAACACCCTGAAGTGCTTTTCTTGTCTGTTGTACTGCTTGCCCAATCTGCGTCAGTATAGCCTATCAACCTGATACCATCACCTTGAGTATATCTGATCCCATACTTGATTGTACCATGCAAATACTGCAAAACATGCTTTGTTACTATCCAATGCACTCTCTTCGGCTCCACCATGAACTGACTAAGAGAGTTTACTACAAAGGATATATCTGGTCTGGTGTTGACCAAATACATGAGAGACCTAATGAATTGCCTGTATAAGGTGGGGTCTACATCCTTCCCTATGGATGAGTCTACCTTCTTGCAATTCATGATCATAGGAATAAACATGGATCTGCAATCCTCCATCTCGAACCTCCTTAATATTTTGATGCAGTATTTCCCTTGTCCAAGGAAAATCTCTCCATCTGTCTACCATACCTCCATGCCTAGAAAGTAGTGCATAAGCCCCAAATCCTTCATCTCGAACTCTGCTACAAGGTCCCTCTTGCACTCCTCTATGAGCCCTAGTGAACCTGTTAAAAACAAGTCATCCACATATAGAACAAGAATGAGAACCTCACCTCCAACCACCAAGTAGTAGAGGTTAGCATCCGCTTTACTCTTCACAAAGCCCATTCCGTACAAGTATCTATCAATGTGCTCATACCATGCCCTGGGAGCCTGCTTGAGTTCGTACAAAGCTCTCTTCAATCTGCACACGTGGGTTTTACTGTTGTGTGTCACAAAGCCCTCTGGTTGTTCTATGTATACCTCCTCTTTCAATTCACCATTAAGAAACATCATCTTGACATCCATCTGATGGATCTACCATCCCATCTGTGCTGCAAGTGAGATCATGACTCATATAGAAGTATACCTAGTCACTGGAGCAAATGTCTCCTCATAGTCAATTCCCTCCTTCTGAGAGAACCCCTTGGCCATGAACCTTGCCTTGTATTTCTTGATGCTACCATCTGCACCATGCTTGATCTTATAGATCTAGTGTGATCCAACCACTACCCTATATGTTGGTCTAGGTACAACCTCCCACACATCGTTCTACACTATTGAGGTATACTTCTCAACCATTGCATCTTGCCACACCTGCTGCTGTGCGGCCTCCTGATAGCTAGAAGGCTCACTATCTACCAACTGACTAACTAATTCCATATAGTCATCATACCTGGTTGGTTGTCTCCATTGTCTACTACTCATCCTAGGAGCTCCCACAAGTTCCTGAGTATCCCTTTGTGACTATTGGTTCCTGCTACCAACTATAGAGGATGAAGTATCAACCTCCATATCACCCTAATGCATCTCTTAGATCTATTGCATTTGCTACTCCATACTCTGTGAACTCTCAACACCTGAGCATGTGCTTGTACTAGTAACTGTACTCGAGCTACACTATCCTTGATTTGGTTGAACGATCCTTGGAGCTTCCACTAGCTGCTCACTCTAATCATCTACTGGAAAATCTTTGGACCTCCTAAATGCCTTATCCTCCATGAACTTGACATCATGCCTAACTATAGTCCTCCTAGTCCCTAGAATAAATATTTGATATGCCTTTGAGGTTTCACTATACCCCACAAAGTACCCTCTCTCTACAGTCTGATCTAACTTGGAACGTGTAGACCTTGGAATGTGACAATACGCCAAACTCCCAAATATCCTAAAGTGGTTGACATCTGGCTTCTTCCCTAAGAACGCCTCCTCTGGTGTCATCTTTCCCAATACCTT
>VDFB02080263.1:0-14842 GCA_007258455.2 Sequoia sempervirens
ATTTGATTACATACATTTTGATGTTTTTGGTCTAGTAAAGGTTTCTTCTTTGTCTAAATCAATATATTATGTATCATTCATTTGATGATTATTCAAGAAGAGCATTTGTTTATTTTTTGAAAAGTAAATTAGAAGTGTTTAGTCATTTTAAGGAATTTAAAAACCTTGTGGAAAATTAGACTGGAAGAAAAATAAAATGTTTAAGGACTGACAATGGCAGTGAGTTTTTTTCTGATGAGTTCAAGAGGTATTGTAAAGATAAATGGATTAAAAGACATAAAACTACTTACACTCGCAGAGCAAAATGGAGTTTCTGAAAGGTTCAGCAAGATAGTGATGGAAAGAGCATGAAGTATGCTAAGCAATGTTGACTTGGAGGAGAAGTTCTGGGCTGAGGCAGTTGTACCAACATGTTACTTAATAAACCATTCTTCTAATTCTACTCTTGTTGAGAAAACACCTTTGGAAGCATGGTTTGGAAAGAAGCCCTCTCTGAGACACATTCGTCTCTTTGGCTATGAGGCATATGCATATGTGCCAAAATGAAAAAGATCTAAATTGGAAAACAAGGTTGTTAAACGTATTTTATTAGCCATAGTGCCGCATAGCGACGTGCTTTGGAATCTCTAATACTTAAGAAGGTCTCCATATAGCGTAAGGTTATTTTTCATGAGTCAAGCCTTCTTACTTTGATCTACAAATGAGACAAAATTAGGAAAATAAAAGGGATGTAGCTGAAATTCCACACTGTGATAAAGAGGAATTGAAAAATTCAAAAATATACCTAAACTAAGGAGAATTCGCCAGCTCGGTGAGTTTTGAAGAAGAAGAAAAAACCCCAAATTTCTTTAGCCTCGTGGAGGAGGCAATAACATGTGAAAGAAAGCAACCCGATAGGTATGGCTTTCCTTGATAGATCTTCATTTGTCTCTATGCTTTTAATTTCTAGCATTGATGAGCTTAGGACTATGAAAGAGGCATTTAAAATGCCTGATTCAAACTCTTAGTTGGAAGCCATGAATGAAGAAATGGCATCATTAAAAAAGAATGATACTTGGAGTTTGGTGACCTTGCCCGGCGCGTAGTTGTTGGTCGCAAATGGCATTACTTAAAAGAAAAATAGTTTGGATGGCAGTGTGGAAAAGTATAAGGCAAGGTTTGTTGCGAAGGGATATTCCCAGGTAAAGGAAATTGATTATGGAGAAATTTTTTCTCCTATAGCTAAGCTGGCATCTATAAGATTTCTTTTGTCACTTGTAGTAGCATATGACTTAGAAATTGAACAGATGGATGTGAAGACAACATTTCTTCATGGTTGTTGTGCCCTTAGCACACACGCCCCGTTCCGAACGGGGACCCTCTTTTTCTTTCGCCTTGTCGAGTCATTTTTTTTGTCACCGCCTCATTTTGCATGCCCCATTTTTGTGCCCTAGGTGGTCAATGTTCTTCCAAAAGTTTCATCATAGGTTGACCATGCTTCCCCTTGGCTTGTTTTGTTAGGTTTTGGTGCCTTGCAGACTCCCTCTAGCAGCTTGCCTCTGCCAGCGGCCTTGGGCTCAACTGGGCCTGCCCTTTCGATTTCCCTGTTGTATCTACCGTTCCTGATGGAAGATGAGTTGCATCTTCCCAGACCTTGGGTCCCAGCTCCATTGCCTTCTAAAAGTTTATGGGGAAATCACGGCTACTTTCAAACATTCCAGTTCAACTTCTAGATTTCGCCTGAATTTCACAGGAATGTTTTTCCGCTCCGACGCGGACCTTCTAGCTTAAACTCACTGAATTTCTTCTTTGCTGTAATGACTGAAGTTGAAATTTACAAATGGTCACCGCCCTGCACCCTCCCGACCTCAGGACTCTGAGTCTCCCACCACCGTTAGTAAATTTAAATACATCGACCTAAGTGTCTATCGTACTTGCATTTATTGTAGCCATTAATGGCGATTGGGGTATAAATTTCTTGCCCAAGAATATCATTCTCACTTGTCAGTGTCATAGTGAGAGATCAGAGCTTGCCAGAGAGGAGCCCACCATCTTCGAGACCTTCATGCTCACGCCTGTTGCCTTTGCTTGCTGACCGCTTGTGGGTTGCATGCCTCCCTGCATCGAGTGTTCAAGGTAGGTTTTCCATTCACCCTCCCAAACATTGTTTTCATGATTTTCTAAGGCTTAAAATGAACAATAGCAATCAAAAGACATGTAGATGATGAAATATGATATAACAAACAAAACCCATGTCCTTGAAAATTGAGAAAACCAATGTAGCACCCTCATGATTAATTTAGAGCTTTATCCCCATGCGACCGTTCTTCGCAGGGGAATTCATGCCCCTCAGGCCCAGACGCTCCCTTCACTGGCTGAGACTTAGCAAAAAACCAAAAATGTCAAAACAACTCCCTCATTCTCTGAGCTTCCCCATCCAGAATTCCGCTCGTCTCTTGCTGCTCTTTAACGGTGAAAGGGTCCCATCCTCTCGATCCTCAGGTTCTGCCCTAATCATTGCCGTCTACTGGTGAAAACTTCACTACTGCCCTTTGATCCGTCGAGTCCTGGTTCTTGGACTTCTAGCCCCAAGATTCCGTGTGATGTTCACCGTCGCAAATGGTGAATTCCTGACATCCTTCCACTTCCTAGGTCCTGGACCTCCTTTCACCATTGGGAGGCTTGTGTAGACACTAAACATCCTCAACCACGCCGGGCTCCGCCATCGGGGACTCCGTCCTGTCTCCACCGCTTAGTAATTTAAAATCATGCCCGCCCTTCCAAACTCTGGGCTGCTCATCACTGAGAAAAACTCAAGATTAGAATCCAACAGCAAACACTGACGCTGGGCCCGATACGCCTATTGGCAGTCGACGTAAAATTCAAAAGTTGCCAGGACCTCACATCAAGGATCAACCCTTTGTCAATATGCGTGTTCGGCGAGACATGAGGGAGTCAGTGAGACCTCTCACCGAAGATACAAATCTCTCACTGATGGGCATTCTCCTTGATTGGTCGGCAAGACTTTTGAATCTTGCCAAGACGTCTCTTCGTTGAAAGGTTTTCTTGCCGACATGCTCAGTCGGCAAGACATTCGGATGTCGCTGAGACCTTTCTCTAAGGCATACTTTCACACCGACTGGAACCTTCTGGTCACCGGGACAATGGGTGATGTCTCACCACTGGGCTATGAGTGGAATGAGCTCCGTCCATCCAATTAAAAACTGAAAAACTCCTGACGGCTTCCTCCCATCCTAGGGCCAAAGCTCCGGACTTTTGTCCAACGATTGTTATCGCATACAGCGATGGCTCCGCAGCATCTTGACACCTTTGGCCCTGGTCACTTGAAAATGGTAAGTTGATAGCTTCCCTTTGATCTGTTGAGCCCCGAACCCTGGAGTTCCATCTTCGGGACTCCATTTCTGCTTGGCCATCCTGAATAGCCATCTCTAGATGGCTTTCCAGCCTTGGACCTCCGGATGCTCCTAGATCAATCCAAGTGAGCCCAAATTTGAAATCTAGTCCCAACCCACGTGCTTAATTTTGATCCTCTCCATTGTGAACCTTTTAAATTATTGAAAAATAAAATTGGAAAGAATCCCCTAGATCGTTCCACCTCGTTCGCCTTTCTAAATAGCATTCCTGCCAGGGAAGTCCGGCCCTTCGAGCCCAGACTATCCCAAAGACCTCAATCAAAAGACCAATGACATCGAGGGGCTAAAAGTATCATGTTATGCTTGATAGATTATTTAAAATGTATTTCATCTTTTGGATTTTGACTAACATGAATGCTTTCGTGATCAATTGCACTTACTACGCCTTTGCTTGTAGAATATATGGAATCGGGTGTAGGACCTTCAGGGGCAACTGTCGAAAATGACAAAGGAAAGAAGTCAGGGAAAACTCCTTGAGGGAAAGAAGACAAGGACCAAATGAAATACCAATTCCAGGGTGAGCCTCTATACTCAAAGGTTACCACATATTGTTAGGAGATCACCAACACCAACATAGGCCACGTCAATATTGATGAATTTACACAAAGGGTCAGGGTTAATCCAACAACAAAAAAATGCAAGATTGATAAGACAAAGTGGAATCGCGAAAGCTGCAGGCTGCCCCCCATCCCTCGTGGCCCCTGAATTGGTCATGGCTTGTCGACAGGCATATCATTCCAACACTAGGACAATTGTTCACAGGGATGGTAACATTCTCGCTGACATGTTGGCTGGAGGAATCACAAGAACCTTTCATATTCCCATGTTTCAAGAAATGGAAACACCTACCATTGAGGAGTGCTAGGCAGCGTGGGATGCTAACCCTTCAGGCTGCAGGAAGTTAATAAATCAACATTGGCTCAAGGAAAAGCAGGGCAGCACTGCGAAGGTTCCTAAAGAACTCTTCTGCAATGATTTCTATGAAGACTACCATGATTTGGTCACAATGCTAAGTAGGGTTATGGGCCTCCCTACCGCGTCCTTCTTTCAGGGGTGGATGGTGTATTTCATTGAGAAAATCCTTCGTGGGAATGAAGACGTTACCACAAATACCACATTTTATTGGGGAGGTATAATAAGCAACTTCTTCCATGAGTAATTCGTCGATGTGAAGAAAAGCTCCAAATTCTACATGACATCATATCTTGTGTACTCCTTGGCAGACCAAAGACAGTACAACAGGTTATTTGTGGTGCCCGATCAGGAGCAGGGTCGAAGACTCAAAGCCTATGACAGATACCCCTAGCTCCAGTACCGAAACTTCAAGAGGGAGTACTGCAGAGTAAATGATGCCTTCATCGGCCATATTGTCAGAATGATTGCTGGGGATTTTGAAAGAAGAGTTTCCCACAGTGCTCGGGATTTTTTGAAGCAATATGCCTTCCTCTTCATTCAATACCTGAAGTTCACATACATACGTACCCAAGGCTTCACCGAAAGGCCAAACAAGTTGCCTTGATACCCCAATGACTGAATCATTCCATTGGAGCTTTCTCGGCAACTCCAACACATACATGCAATCTTCAGTGGCAAACATATAGCAAGGATCTCTTATCCCATGACTCTTGGCCAAGGCATGTATAAACTACAAACTTCCTAGTGCATTGGTAACTCCGAGAAGGAACTGAAGGATTACCACTTTCATCTACACATTGCTCGCCCTTGAATGGATCCATATGGGCATGTAAGGAAGGCACTGAGACTGGGATTTTCTCATCTCCACCACATTGAAGACTTTTGGGGGGATTGTCAAGATGATAAAGAGGTATGTGCAAGGCACTATATGCGGATGATTGCGCATTTTGTAAGGAAGGTGCAACCGTTTCCCATACGAGACCAAGTCAAAGAAGACGATAGCACCATAATGGACCCTAGGTACCCCAGAGTCGCCAATTTGATAGTACCAACAATCAACTGGGACGAGCAGGAGGTTGATGACCTCGATATCATAACCAAGCCAATCTTATCCCATACGAAGGAATGGGTTGATAGATAGGTAGCCCAATTAAGACAGCAGGAGGTAATTTTGACTTATGAAGGGCTCAAGAGTGAGCCTAGTGCCACGGAGGATGCCGTTGCCAACACTTCAACTGGCGGGAAGTTCAAGTCTCCTCTGGTCACCAGGTCTAAGAAGAGGAAGGAGACGGGAATAAAATAGTCTCCTAACCCTAAGGTCTATACAAGAAAAGAAACAGGAGGCTCACCCTCCAAAAGACTTAAGAAGATAGAGGGTACCACGGAGTAGCCCTTAACCCAAGAGGAAGAAGCAAAGGGTACAAATCAATTAGAACCCCTCTTGGCTCTCCCTGCCCTGACTATCGCACCACCTGCTTCTCTAGCTATGGTCGCTACATCCCCGCTGGTGGTGGACATCTCTGTCTATCTTGCCCCTTCGCCCCCGACCGAGCCAGTGATCATAATTGACTCCTCTGCCATAACTACTCCTCCTTCCTCTACTATCATGTCACCCACCATGTCACTCCCATTACCTAAGATGGCTACACCAATGCCCTCTCCCACCTTGCCTGAGGCCTTCTCAAAGCATATGTAGAATATCCCTTTCGAGCTCTCCTAGATCCTCATGGATCCCACTCTTCAAGAAGTCTTAGCTCAGGTCCTCGCTACTACCAAACCTTCACAACCTCCGAAAGGGCCACCAGTTATGGAAACCACCATGTTAATCTCTAAGGAGTGGGAGAGGTGAGAACAAGAGGCCTCAAAGCCCTTTGAAGAGGAGGCCGATGAATATTACGAGCACCTGGAGTATGAACATCATACTATTGACAGAGTTTCCTATGAAGAGGAAGGAACTGGTTCCTTGGAGAGTGGGGATGAGGAGGATGACACAGGTGGTAAGGTCATTGTGCAGACCTTTGATGATGACCTAGAGGAAGAAATGGCCTAGCAGCTGAAGGATACTAAGGAAAAGGTAGAAGGGTCACTCCTTGAAGAAGAAGGACAATAGAAAGAAGACAAACCTAAGAGTGAGGCTCAAGCAGACAGGAGCTTTGAAATCAAAAAACTCAAGGAACATATGCACGAGGTTGAACAAACTGAGAGAGAGAAAGGAGGGGAAATGAAAGAGAAAGAAAGTCCCTTGCAGCAATTATCTGCCAAACCTCCTATTAAACGTCTTGTGTTCATCCAGGACTCTGATGAAGAAGAAGAAGATGCTGCCAAGGATGAAGAGAGGGTTTCGGAAGATAAGAGAGCAGAAAACTTGGCCTTGGCCGAGAGGGGCGCGGATGATCATGAGTCACCTAAGGGCAAGTCTTCCATGCCTAAATGGTTAGAAAAATAGCTTGAAAGGAGAACTCCCGTACTAAAGGACCCGAGGGCGAGACTAGAGGCTATCTTAGCACGAGCTCAGATCACAACAAAGAAAGAAAAGAAGCCAAGGATTTGATCCAAGGTAACAATGGATGCTTCTGGGTCTTGAGCTATGCAAATAATAATGCCGGTAATGGGTCAGGAAGGGATAACTTACAACGTCTCCACCATCGACTTGGGGACTGAGTCAGTGGCCACGGTGGTACATTTGATAAAGTAGGACAAGATTTTAAAAGATGAGCTCAAAGCACAGGTAGTTGCTTTGACAGATTACATTCAGCAATGGTCTTTGGTGGATGACCTTCCCACCACATCCACAATTGCACCCCAACTGCTATCCAAAGAACAAATTGATAAGATGGAAAGGAGAAAGAACTTGGAAAGGACTATAGAAAGCTAGTTCTGACAAGTCTTATACGTCGGGAACATGGGAATTAGCCGGGCTGTTCGGATAGCCAACAAGTTCTTGGGCTTGCAGCAAACTTTGGAGGGCACGAGAAGGATATGCATTGACTTCCCTACAATATACGACTCCACCTTTCCTAAGATTGAAGCTATCATTTAATTACCAAAAGCCACATGGGAAAAGGAGCTTGTGTTCAGGGGGGATGATCATTGGCTGATGGATGTGTGGCGGTGAGACTTTGACAACCGTAAGGAAAGGTTGGAACAAATAATGAACAAAGTGGATCCAGATATCGAATGGATCAAGGAAATCAGAGCAGAATGTGCCTGATACCTCAAGCTGATGATGGAGTATGATGTGATCATAGTGCAAATGGATCCAGAGAAGGTGAAGCCTTACTTCCAAAAGAAGATGGAGGATGGGATGTCTAGCGAAATGACAGTGGAGTTCATGAGTTTTGCTGCCCATGCTTTCGATCAGTCAGAGCTATTTAGGGACCAAGGCGCAAAATATGATGAGGACTAGAAAAGGCTAGAGGATAATGCAAAGGAATGGAGCTACCAAGCATTGAGGTGTGAGATCATTGAGGTAGACAAGCTCCACCCGGTCGTCCTAAAGTTCATGGAATACACAACCTCAAAGAAGTAGGAAGACAACCCCATAGATGATAAAGAACCCCCCAAGGAGTAACCACAGTAAACAACAATCAACAAAAGACAAAAATTCTACAGTGCCATCATTAGATGACAAAATAGGGAAAAGGAAAAATTGTTGTTTTCAAAATTGTAAAATATTGGGGGTTGGTCAAACCCTATTTTGTAATGAATCTTGGCCACACAATGAGAATTAATCTTGGCCATTCATTTAACTTTTAGAGCACTATAAATAGAGGTCTCCTCTCATTTGCAAAGGGAGTTGAGTTGTTGTAAAGACATGTTGCAAAAATTTATAATGAAAATACATTGACTCAGTGCATTTTCTGAGTTTCTCACATGTTGCTTGATTCAACCTCCATTGTTAGATGTTTAACTTAGATTTTATTACTGTTTTAGTTAACTGTTCTCTTGCCTTGGTAGATTTCAGGAATGTTGTCCTATGATTATGAAAATCCGTGTAGTGTAGATGCCTTCTTAGTCCATACTTTTTGCTATTTGTTGATGGTAGATAGCTGTGTAAAGTTAGTTTGGACTTAAATTAAAAGATGCTCCAAACTTTCATCTTTGTTCATGCATGCATATGGTGAATGAAAGATGAAACATTTGCAGACCTTAGAAGATAGCACAAATTCCATGAAACTGTGAGATTTCTGGTTAAGTGGAATATTGTTTCCAAGAAGTTGTCCATTGTAGGAACTCCATTATCACTGTTCACAATTAGTTGCAGATCCAGGAACCTCCTCTCTTCCCTGTCCTTTTTTCATTTTATTTAATGAATGACCTATGCTAAGGTTCATTGCACATTGTAAAGCTAAATCCAAGGATAAAAATGGAGTTCAAGACTGCTGTTTGAACCTACAACAAATGCACAACAACCTTTCATCTTAGGAGCTCCATTTCAAGACCCAACTTCCCATGCTTTGTAACCCATCTGTAAGACCTCTTTGTGATTCCAGCAAATCACATCAAACAATTGAGATATTCCAAGGACTGTCAAGACCTGACATTAGAGACCTTGGGATAATGTTCTACAATTTGATTGTGAAAGATTGTCTTTCAAGAGAGGTAGTGCACCTATGCACTGCCTGTGTTGAGAAGTGCATAAAAAACACATCAACAATGGTGACCTTGAAGAAGAAATCTATATGTCCTAGCCTAAGAACTTTGTGGAAAAAGGTAAAGAGAAACTAGTTTGCAAGTTGAAAAAATCTCTATATGGTTTAAAACAATCTCCTAGAATGTGGTACACAAAATTTGACATTTTTGTTTTGTCATTGGGATTTGTAAGATTGAAATCTGATCATTATGTGTACTACAAAGCTGAAAATAATCATGTTCTTATTATTGCTCTCTATGCTGATGATATGTTGTTCATAGGCAATAGTAAGTTAATGATTTCTGATCTAAAATATCAGTTGTCTACAAAGTTTGAAGTGAAAGATCTTGGTGCAGCCAGGTATATTCTTGGAATGGAAATAACCAGGGATAGGAAAAGTAGAAAAATTTGGCTCAATCAGAGTAAGTATATTAATACTGTTCTAGAGAGATTTTGTATGAATGACTACAAGTAGCTAGTTGTTCTAGTCTTGCAAGGAATGAAGCTATTTGTTGAAGATTGTCCAAAATCTCCTACTGAGATAGAGGACATGACCAGAGTGCATTATGCTAGTGCAGTTGGCAGTTTAATGTATAAAATGGTTTGTACAAGGCCAGACATTGCCCAAGCAGTGGGATTACTTAGTCGTTATATGGAAAATCCTAGAAGGACACATTGGGATGCTATGAAAAGGGTGTTTAGATATCTGAAGGGTACTTCAGAATATGCTTTGTGTTACCATAGAAATTTGGTTGAATCATAGACTCTCAACATTTGAGGCTATGTGGATTCTGATTGGGTAGGGGACATTGACAACAGAAGATCCACCAGTGGATATATTTTCATGTTGAATGATGGTGCATTTAGTTAGATGAGTAAGCGACAGGTTGTAGTTGCTTTGTCCACTATAGAGGCAGAATACATGGCAACAACACATGCCTGCAAAGAAGCAATCTAGTTAAAACATTTGTGTTCTAACATTGGGTTTGATGCAGGGATAATTACAATATACTATGACAGTCAGAGTGCTATTTGTTTGGCGAAAAATCCTACTTTCCATACCAGAATGAAACATATTGATGTGCAGTATCATTTTGTACGAGATATGGTGGAGGATGGAAAGGTCTCTTTAGAAAAAATGGATACTCTGAAAAATGTTATAGATGCATTAACAAAGCCAGTGAGCACAGACAAGTTCAATTGGTGTGCCAGTTCAATGGGCCTTAGTACCCATGAATTTCAGTAGTTTTGTTGTGCTCTGGAGGTGTCAGTAAGATCTTCGTCAAGTGGGATATTTTTGGAAAACATGCCTCAATCTTATTGGCATGTAAACTCCTGAAAGAGAAAAGTCGGTGAGACCCTCTAGAAGTCTTACCGACTAGCAGCTGTGTTCTAAATCTTTCAAGTGTTCAGATCACTGAGACTTCACCTCTGTCTTGCCGATAGGAGTCATCGACAAGACATGTCAATCACTATGAGTTTCCAACTCTTTTCACTTGGGGAGATCTCTTGCCAATAGGTTGGTTTCTAATGGTTATCGAGGAGACTCGTGGCGACATAAGTCTTCGGGAAGAGGCATGAACACTCAGAATGACTCATTCCGACAAGATATGTCTCATCAATGGTTATACACTCAAAGTCATCGAGGTGACATGAAGGCTCTATAAGATTCTAAATGATGGTTGTGGTCTCGCCAAAAGGTTTGCACTCGATATGATCTCCTGCTGATGGTGTTTCTCTCACCAACAGGCTGGTGCATTTGATATGACTTCTTGGCGATAGAGTTTCTCTCGTCGACTCTCTTGTGATCTGTGTCAACTCTTTCCGATGGGTATGAACATCAGTATAACATATGGTTCTGTAAGACTCTTGGCGGTAGTGGAACTCTTACCGATAGATTTGCACAAGATGGATTTGTGTTCGGTATGACCTCTTGCCAATAGCGATGATCTGGATGATGGTTCTACAGTGGATATCGATGTGATGTCTTAGCGATAAAGTGAGTCTAGGTGACAGGTTTGGACTCAATATGACTCTTGCCAATGGTGGTGACTCTGGCCGATAACAACAGTCGGGGAGACACGACTTAGTGTCTCACTGACATACGATATTGTTTGAACGCATTGACTGAATGTCTATCCTACGTGGTTTGTTTTTGACCAATCAAAGAAGTGGAATGTGAACCACTAGTAGTTGGACTGTTGTGGCTATTCTTATGAGGAAGATCAACAAACCTTGAACTCTTGGAATATGTGCATCAATTCTTACTGACATGTAACTCCTACAGGGCAAAGTCACTGTGACATTATTCATGTCTGGCCGACTAGCTATTCTAAATCCTTTGAAATGTTCATGTCACCGAGATAGAGCTAATGTCTTGCCGAATGAAGTCTATCACTGTGACCTAGATGTATTCGCTGTGACCTTTTGCCGAGTGGAGACCTTTGGCCGATAGTATGTTCTTATCGGGTTTCAGGGAGACTTGTCGGTATGTAGTCTTGCAAATATGAAATGTCTCACCAAGTTGCTATCGGGTGTCTAGTGAATGACGGGGAGAATCCTAGTGACTAGGTCATCGAAGTAACACAAAGGGCTTTGGTAAGATGTCCCAGCGAGTATGAAATGTCTCGCCGACAAAGGTCGCTATCGGGTGTCAAAGCGGTTGTCAGAGTAGCTCAAGGGTTTCGAGGAGAAGTTCTAGTGATGAAGACAGGTCTTGTCGACAAGAGTATTCACTTGGGGTCTTCTCAGTGACTCAAAAGACTTCGGTGTGAAGTCTTGGCGACTTGGAGAGTCTCGTTAATAGTCTTTAGGATTACATGTTGTGCTCGGTGAAAGGTCTCGGCGAAAGACAAAAGTCTTGTCAACTATTATTTGGCACTTGGTAAGACTTGGTTGTGCTCAGAGTGAAGTCTCGATGAAAGATGAATGTCTTGCTGACTATCAGGTGCTCCGGTGAAACTTGAGGAGACTCGATGAAACCTCTTAGCGAATGGAAAGTCTTGCCGATGGAAAAGTTGAAGTCATTGTGACTTTGTGAGCATTGGTATGAGTCTAGTTGATGAGAAATCTCTTGCTGATAGGAATCAATTAGATGTTGATGGATTTGGTTTGACTCATGGCGCTTGTTATAACGTCTTGTCAACTGTTTGGACTTATGCCGACAACGATATGAAGACTTTGTCGGATCAGGGAGACACTGTTAGCGTCTCACTGATATGCCAACAAAGTTGAATGCTCTTGACTAGATTGACCATCCTATGTGGAGCCTCATGGACCAATTAGAGGAAGTGATTTTAAAATGGATGGCAGTTAGATTTCTGCAACAATTGCAACGCTGGAGCTGAACATCATGCAGGGAAAAATCAATGCTCAAGAGGAAAATTTCTATGATGGGGCAATGACAGATAAGGATGAATAGAGGAAAAAAATTAGAATGTGTTAAGTTTTAAGAAAGAGCATTCTGAGTTTGAATATGAGAGCATTTTCTGTAAGAGGAAGAAAAGTGAATGAAGCTACTGTGAACTGATACTAGAAAGTTGTATCTCTGATTGTATGTAATTGTTGTTACTGTAATACAAAGAGATTCATCTTGGTGTGGTGGATTTTTTCCTGAAAGGGTTTCCCACGTAAATCTGTTGTTCATTGTCTTTGAGTATCTTCTCTGTTTCTGTAAATCTTTCATGTGTGTCTTAATTGGATTGTAATTTGAAAAATTAAAAGTATTGTCTGCTTACTTCCATGTGGTTTTGACGTTAGGAAAGTTGCTTCCTTACCTTGCTTTTCCTTACATGAACGACATGGATGTACTCTATAATTGAAGATGATGATCGGTTCGGTGAACAGTTCGATGTGTGATTAGTGAGTATGAATTCAATTCAGAGAGCATTGTAATTGGGATGTTCTATACAAGGTTGATCAAGGAAATGTTGCTGCTATAAATTGACATCAGAAAGTAAAGTCTGAACTCTATATGTAATTTTCTTTACTGTAATACAAAGAGGATTTTCTTGGTGTGGTGGGTTTTTCTCCTGTAAGGGTTTTCCCACATAAATCTGGTGTTCAAATTGTGTATGTTCATTTCTCTATTCTGTTTAAAATCCTTTTCAAGTGTATCTTAATTGGAATGTAATTGAAAATTTAAAGTCACCTCTACATTCTTCCCTAAGGTTTTGACGTTAGGAGAGTTTGTTCCACACCTAAGCTTTCCTTACATCCTTCCTTTCCTTTCCTATCCTATATGGAAGAAATTCTCACTACAATTAGACTTTATAAGGTGTTAAGCTATTTGTTAGAAAATTAAGGTGTGCGATCTTGTTGGAGAGAATGTTGAGTGGCATTATGGAAGAGGAAAGAAAAGGGAAACTTGATGTGCTTATGTTTCCCTGGCTCACACAGGGCCACATCAGACCTTTCTTCTAGCTTTCCAAAAGGATTTCTAATCATGGACTCAATATAACCTTCCTCTCCACCTCACACAATATTGCAAAACTTAGGTCGTTATTGTTAGACAAGAATTGGAAGATCGATCTGGTGGAATTGTTGTTGTCATCAGTGGAGGGGCTGCCAGTAGGCATAGAGAGCACCACCATTATTCCCAATGAAATGGAAGGCATCTTAAAGAAGGAGCTGGACTTGCAGCAGCCATTTGAAGACCTCTTATAGCTGGTCTTACATCATTATATCATACACGACTTTTCATAGTACTAGTCTATAATTGTTGCTAGCAAGTTTGGTATGCCGACAATTTTCTTCCTCACTTTTAATGCTGCGATGTCTAGTTGCATGTTGCATCCCAGTAGAGACAAGGAATATGAAACCACCATGGAAGACTTGATCATTCCACCACTAGATTTCCCATCTACTCAAGTTGTTTGGCAACCCTTTGAAGCTCAGTATATTATTGGTGCTTTCAATTAGAGCAACATATAGATCTCTATCCAGCAGCGCACCTTAAAATAAGTCAATGGATGTTCCTTTATTATCATTAGATCATGCCTAGGGCATATGAAAAATTCATCATAAAAAAATCACTGTCAATAATTCACCTGCAAAAAATTCACCATCAAGTAAAATTCACCACTGGCAATTCATGTTTGCAGAAAATTAACTGCATTAATATTTTTAATAAAATAAAAAATTTCAAAATATATATTAGAAAATATTAATGCAGTTAATTTTCCACCATGGTATTGAATTTTCCATTGGTGAATTTACCATGGTGGTGAATTTTCTGTCGGTGAATTGTTGATAATGAATTTTCCTAGAGCCCGTGCCTAGAAATGGAAGGTGAGCTCATAGAATATTTCAAGCAAGCCATAGGCAAGGCAAAGATTCCTATTGGTCCCCTACCCTAGATCTTCCACAAAAGAGGCTTTTGTATTTGGAATCCTTCTACCTAAGATGGTTGGACAAGCAGGTGGCTTCGTCACTCATGTATGTATCGTTTGGAAGTGAATGGTTTCTACCGAAAGAGCAGATCGGTGCACTAGCACTTGGATTGGAGGTGACTGGCCTATTGTTTCTATGGGTGCTATTCTTCCCTCACTTCACCAAGGAGAGATGCAGTGCATCGACATTTTTACTTGGGGACTTTCAATCTAGAACACAAGACCGAGGGCTTGTTTACAGTGAGTGGGCGTTGTAGCTGTAGATTCTTGTGCATCCCTTAGCAGGCCTGCATGTTCTTGAGCCACTCACAATGGAGCTTTGTTGTGGATGTAGTGGATTTTGGAATGAAACTTGTACTTCTACCTATGAATGTGGACCAGGGTATCAAAGATATGAATCAATCAATAGTTTTTTAGTTTTATGTTTTAAAGCAATTTTAAAGCGCAGTTTGCATACTGCCTAGTTTTAGTGCTTTAGTGCATAATAAAAA
>VDFB02080264.1:0-14933 GCA_007258455.2 Sequoia sempervirens
GTATATCAAGAGATTGGTTCATGGGTGTTTGTCGAATGTTTACTTGATGGATTAGTATATTCCTAAGTAGTATAGTGTGATTCATGGTATTTAGATATGTGTGGAAAAATTAGTTAAATGAATGATGTTGATAAACTTTTGAAATGTTGAATTATTGGGTAGACAATTCTTCTCCCATTAATTACATCACTTTATATCCTCTACATTGCTTTTCATTGCAATGCATAATTTTATAGACCTTAAACTAACGAACTTTTCATGTTAAAAAGATTAGGCTTACATGTGCTTGAATAAATGTGCTTTTTAAAAAAAAATAGTGGGTGGAATTTTATAATAGTTATATATATGGATTTTGAATTTAATCGTCCCGCTTCCTAGTTAAAAGGAAAATAACATCATGAATATAATGGGAATTTTAATCTATATTTATATTTGTTGATCTTGATTATGCATATAAGGGAATTTGTATGTTTATTTATTGGTGTATGCTATTTTTTAAAAATTGTAATTTAATTTTAAATCTACTCCTTAGATAGAATATATTTTTTTTAAAAAAAAATGCTATTATTTATTTGTTGATCTAATTACAAATATATGACTAATTGAACTAATAAAAGATCTCCCTTCATCAATTCCAAGCATGCTCATAAAGAGAATCATTATTTTATTTTCTAAGCATTTCTCAGTGAAGATTTTGTTTCTATTACGGTTGTCATTTACCCACCCCATTTCCAAATGTCCTTTTACAAATCATACACATGCAACTTTTATTGTTATCAAATAATCAAAGGTGTTCCTATTACGAAACTCCCCAGGTGATGGCAAACTTGCACCCACCAGCAGACATTATCACGATATCTAGCAGCTCGTCTGAGGGAGACATTACAAGATCAAAAGCTAATGCTGCTCCTCCCTCACCTTCAGACTCTTCTTCTGTTATTTGGGCTAGCGTGTACCAAAGCAACATTGCAGTCCTCGTAGAGAACATTGTGAAAGGTTGTGAAGAAACTATTGAAGATGCTAAAAAGACGTGCGAAGAAGCCTTCCAAGTGGAAAACCATGACATCGAGATGGTACAACAAGCAGTCCAGAAATTCCATACAACATATTTTGTTTTGGATGCGTATTGTGACTTCCTTCAAGCAATGAAATATGATGCATTGTATGGAATGGGAAATGGTACTAGGATTAAGGAAGATTTTCTAAAACTCCTAGCAGACATAAAGTAGATTGTAAATAGCTTGCTTAAGATAGCTACTTATTTTTTTGTGGTGTTGGGAAGAATGGTTTCGCTTTTGACACAACATGACAACATCAACTTATGATTTTTTGTGAAGATGGGGAACATGGCTTCCCTCTTGATATAGAATGTATACAACACCTACTAATCATCCGACCCCTTCTTTTTTTTAGCACAAGTAGTTAAACCTTATATGTGGTGTTGGAAAATCTGTTGTGCAGTGGGAAGAATATACAGCTCCTTCCCCCCACTCTACTACTTTTTCCTTTGGTCCTTTCCATTGTACATATGCATCAACTAATATGGCAATTGAATCGATGTTTCTACGTGTTAATTTTATATCTTCTTGACTTCATGTATCTTGAATCTATTCTAATTGAACTATACACATGTATCTTTGAGCTATTGCAATCAAAACTATACATATGCCATGTATGCAACTGACTAAAAATTAGTATAGCTGATAATAAATTTCATAGAGAGTATCTATTTTTCCTTTCCTCACTCCACACAATGAGGTAGATGTTCATAAAAAATGTGCATAACTTAATTTTTCTAACCGTGTTGCTCCTTGCACTTGTTTCAGTTTAGTTGCTTGGCTCTTCTTTGGGCTACTCGACTTTATCTACCAATAAGTTGCTATAGTTTGATGGAAGGGTTGTTCTATTGACTTCTTTGCACAAGCGCCTTACATCCAATACATTTGTGCAGGATTCTCTCCTTGCCTCGCACCATGGCAAGCTTATTATTGACTCCAGATGCAATTAGATTGATGCATGGAGGAAATGTGGCTTTGGAACCTCATGTCCAAGTCATGGCTATCTTAGGTTTTGGCTTTGAATATACACACATCAATCGATATAGGTTGGAAATCTCTGATGGTGTGCACAAGCACAAAGCGTCGTTGCCAACTAAGTATAACTCCTACATAGAATCCAATGTGCTTGCACCTGGCTCCATAGTGCAATTGAAAAGATACAGTTGTCCTCAAACAGCTAGCACATGGTATGTTTATGAACTAATTTCTATATGGCACAAGAATAAGTGAGACCTACTCTCCTCTTAGATTTTGTTACTTATACTTTATCTCGCTTTAACTATTTAGGTGGATTGTTATTGTCGAACTTGACATTGTGCACACAACAAATGCTATTGTTGGGGAGCCAGTTTTCCTATGCACAAAAGATCTTGAACAACTTGGGCACTCAACAGGAGAATCCTCTGACTTGGCCACATCTTCAAAAAACCCTTGCCTTCCTGGAAGACTAGCTCCTTGACGTCAACTATTTGGTGTCAATCCAATCCTACCGAAGGGGGCACCATTGACAATAACGCCTATCAAAAACTTGAATCCATTTCAGCCAAGGTGGACTGTTAAAGGTCATGTAACTGTGAAATCTGAAATACGTAGCTACACCACACAAAAAGGAAGTGGCCATATCTTCACCTTTGATATCATAGATTGTGAAGGAACTGAGACACATGTGACATGCTTCAATGAAGAAACTCACACCCATTGTGATAAAATTATTGTAGGAGCTACATACACATTGTCTAGAGGCACAGTTCGACCTGCTAATAGAGTCTATAACAAGCTTAATAGTGGGTTGGAAATTTCTCTTATGCCTAACTCAAGGGTTTCCCTCTGTGAAGATGATGATTCCATCCCAAAAGAGCACTACTCTTTCACACCCCTCAATGCATTGGTAAGCAAAAGCAATGGTTCAAATGTTGATGCAATTGGAATTATCATTTGTGTACATCCATGCACCACAATTAGGAGAAGAGATGGGATAGAGGTCGCAAGATGAACTTTAATAATTCTTGACATGTCCAACACAAATATAAATGTTACTTTATGGGGTTCATCAGCCAAAAAGGAGGGTGCACAGCTCCAAGACAAATACCTCATGCGTGAATCACCAGTTCTCGCTATTAGAAATAGGCATGTGTCTGAATTCAATGGAAAGGTGATCAACACCTCATCCACTACAAAACTATCGATAGACCCTCAAATAGAAGAGTCAGAGCAGATTAAACATGGTTCAAAGAAAATGACACTACCATTCAGGCTTCATCTACTAGCTCCTTTCACATGCCCCCACCTGCTAGAAGACTGACGATCAATGCCATTCGTGAAGAGGCTCGAAATACAGCACAACCTCTGCAATGCATGTTGGTGGCAACAACACGATTCATAAAAACTGACTCATTTTGCTATCCAGCATTCCCTTCCCGCTCAAGTAACAAGCCTTGTAAGAAAAGACTATCACAGACAAATGATGGAAAGTGGTTTTGTTCAAAATGTAATGCAATAATTACCAACTGTGACTATAGGTATATACTTCAAGTCAAGTTACAGGACCACACAAATATAATATGGGCAATCGCATTTGACAAAGGGGCGACAAAACTCATGGGCATGCCTGCAGACAAACTATACAATCTACAATTTGATCAAGTTGTTGATAGAAATGTGGAGGAGGTGATTAGGAGTGTGTTGAACAAGCATTATGTATTCACATTTCATTGTAACCTTGAAATGTACAATGTAGAGCAACGCTTAAAAGAAACCATTGCCAAGGTCGAACAACTAGATTACATTGAAGAGAATAGCTTTTTGCTAAAAAATATCCAGGAAATGTGCAATGTAAAGGCTTCTCCCCCCATTGAACCCGATTTTGTACCAGAGCTGGTTGTGCAACTCATAGGATCGCCCTAGCCATACTACATAGCCTAATATAGTTGCCATGTTCTCTTTAGAAGTGTAGTATGACTATGGATGGTATGCATGGCAAAAAAAACTCATGTTGTAAAGAACTATGTCAATATCTTTTTTATCTAAAAAACTATCATGTTAATGCCTTTAGATGGATAGAAATATGTAAAATATTGTTTTTCTTTATTTAAAAAAATGCACATGTTTGTTTAGAAGCTTACATATGCACCTTTGTCTTCTACCTTCAAATTGTGTTCCTTCTCATATTGCAACATGCATTCGTGAACCAATGAGGAATATCTTTACATTTTCATCTACATTTTGGCTATGTAAGCATTTTGGTTTCATCTGGTTTTGCTATGCTCTTATTCCTGATCTACCCTGACGTGTCCAGACCCACATATGGCAGACTCCTCAACAGGGAACAATGCAAGTGACCCATATAAAAAGGAGGTAAGAAGACAACAAAACTGAGAAAGAAATCGGGCTTACTATGCTCGCCATAGAGAAGAGATAGCTACTCGAAGGCGACAAAAAAAGATTGCATGAAAGTCAAAATAGCCCCCAACAAACAGAAGCCCGAAGACTACAAGATTGTGAGAAAAGTCGAGCTTACTATGATCATCATAGAGAGGAAATAAATGCAGAAAAGCACAATAGATCTTTACAGAAACAAACATGCCTATATCAACATGGAACAACATGCAACAACAATGATAACTTCATGATGGCAATGAAAAAATTTCGTCAAAGAATAGATGCACTGTCCAACCGAAAAACATGCATTGTATGCAAGGAATGTTACCCAGGCATGCTCGTCCATTCATCAGGTGCTAATGCAACTTGTAAAAGATGTTTCGTTGAGAGAGGCATCCATCGGTTCTCTACACTCAACAACATGGACCCAGGAGAGCAACCGTTTGTTTTGAAAAGACTCACCCAAGTGGAGGAAATGCTCATTGCTAGAGTCAGCCCAGTACTACAAGTAACCCACACTCTTGGAGGCCAGTATAGATATAGTGGCCACACGATTAGCTTCCCACAAGATATCACTAACATTTCAAAAGTTCTTCCATGAAGAATACAAGATTTGGACGTTCTCATAGTTCGAAGACTGCATACAGAAGGTCATTATTATGATTGTTATGTAAGTAGAAGTCATATCAGAGATGTGTTGCAATACAAAGTCAAATATGACCCATACTATCATGATGTTGCAATAAGTTTTGAGCACTTAGAGCAATTTCCTGAAGCAAGAACAAACATATCGAATATGCTACACACCATTGAAACTAGTGAAGACATGGTGGTTCCAAATAATGAAATTGACTCTGATGGGGATGATATTAAACGTAGCACAGTAAACACATCATCATTTATGGCTAGACTTCCAAACAGAATCCGTGAGTTAGAAATTATTAAGAAAACATTGGACCTTGAGGACAACACAAACAAAATTATAGACTGGCCTGAAATAAACTCATCACCAATAAATGAATACAATACTGAGGGGTTGCTTGATATGGAATTTCTGACACTCTTTCCAAATGGAGTTGCACTACAAATGCAACCACGAATTAGGGAAGTACACATGCATGAGTATGCACTCCACTTGATGATATTTCATGACCAAAGATTTGGAAGGCATCCAAGGTTTCGATATTTCATGCTTAATCTTATGATGTGGCATCGTAGTGAGGGGCTTGTTGTAGTTTTCATTAAAAAAAATGTAGAAGAAAACATGCCAACCACTATTGAGGACCTCCGAGCACACTTGAAAAACTTACCTGACACACAATTAGCTCAAGAGCTCATGCACTTTGGCTCTTCAATGTGGGGCACAAGACCATATTGGAACAAGTGTCGTGTTGAACTAACAAATATGATCAACCAAATAGGGTCTCCCACTCTATTCTTCACATTAAGTCCAGCTAACACAAAGTGGCCAGACCTACAATGTTTGATCTCATATGGTGTACCTGTAGGAATGCAAACAAATAAACAACGCTTAGAAAATGTAGTCAATAACCCCCACACCACATCATTATACTTGCATCAACGATTCACAGTGTTTCGTGAAGAGGTAATTGAGAAACTCCTCAATGTAAAAGATTACTAGTATAGGTATGAGTGGCAACATCGTGGCACTGCACATGTACATGGATTCCTTTGGCTCCATGATGCACCAAACATGGATAAACTTTATTGGGATGACAGTGTAACAGTTCAACATGCTAGGAAATTCTTTGACAAGTATGTCAGTGCTTGGAATCCCCATGCTACATTAGCAAGAAACAACTTGATTTTTCGATCTTTGCTAGACGATCCCTACTTACTAGACACAACAAAAATATTTGCTATAGACCCCTCTCATGACTATGAAGAGATCATCAATTATGTCCAGAGGCACACAAAATGTAGAGAGGGGACATGCTTGTGAAAGAAAGGGAAAAAACTAGAGCACATCGATACAAAGCTCCATGGAAAGAGAAAATTATATCTACCCTATCACGTGACAACTGTGGGACAAAACAATATCATCCTGCATGGAATGATGATAGGCTAAACATACACAATCCAGAAATGATTTCAATATGGAGAGCCAACATAGATTGTCAGCCTGTCATCTCGCGGGAAGTTGTTCTAAAATACATTGCCAAATATGCATCAAAAGCAGAGAGAGCATCTGAGACTTGTACTGATATGCTAGCAAGAATATCTACAACCCAAAAAATAGATGTCTTGGCCCTTGTAGCATACCAAAAATTCATGGCAGAAATTGTGGCAGATCGTGATATTGGAGCACAAGAAACATGCCATATGCTTCAGAAATTTTTGCTTATTGTTTCTAATTGGCCTTTTACATCTTTGAATGTTGGACACAAAATGTTTCATCCAATAACAAGAGGACCCGATGAAAGCCACCTACAACCTAGCTACCTTCATTCGTACATTAATCGACCTCCAGAATTGGAAACAACAACGCTACTTGAATCTGCACGATCTTTCTCGTACTCTGTGAGTCACAAGCGATGCAAGTGGAAAGAAAGAAAGGTCAAAGTGATTGTCAATGTTTTCCCAAAGTTCTACACCATCCCAGACAAGGGCTCAGACCAGTTTGAAATATTTTGTTGGAGTGAGCTTCTATTGTACAAACACTTCCGAAGCTTGGAAATCGACATAGGGATTACTAAGGATACAATACTTGCAAATTGGAAGCAAATGAATGCATCCAAATATGATGTATGGCATGTCCCTCGCACCGCCCCCTCGGACGAAAACACTAATGATGCAAAATCAAACAGCGAAATTGAGATGGATAAAAGGGACATAATAGAAATGAATGAATGGGAATTATTTTTGCAAATGGGCCCCTCAAACAACATCAACCTAAATGAGCTTGACCTGCTTGGCAGGTGTGAGTTTGATAGTAGCTACAGATGGGAACAATTTGTAGTGCCTCAAGAGCTTCATGAAATCGCCACACAATTCATAAACATGGAAAAAGCATGTAGCCATGAAAGGCATGCTCCAAGTAAGTATGATGTCCCAGACTATACATTATCATCCAAACAAAAACTAGCACTCACACATATTATCAACCATAGCAAACATCACTCAAATAAACCATTGCACATGATTATTCAAGGGACAACAGGTACATGGAAATCATACTTGATTGCTCACATAAGAAAAGCACTTGATAGTTACAATCCGCACCAGCAAAGCTAGCTACTCACATTGGCTCCTATAGGGGTTGCTACATTTAATATACATGCATCGACTATACATTCAATGCTTCAAATTCCTATCAAAGAAATGCACCCACTGCAAGGACAATCATTAATAACATTTCAAGAAGAGATGAAACACATAAGATATATGTTGATTGATGAGATGAGCTTCATAGGACCAAAGTTGCTACTGAAGATAGATGCAAGACTATGTGAGGCCTTCCCACATCGACAACATCTTTATTTCGGTGGGGTGTCAATAATCCTGATTGGTGACCTTGCACAACTCCTGCCTGTAATGGACAATCCTATTTACACATCACACTCAAATGCAAAAACACTATGGAGCTAGTTCACGACTGTTGTCACCTTAGAAACAATGTTTTCTCAACAAGGTGAGACTCCAAAACAAAGACAATTCCGTCAACTATTGCAAAACATACGCAATGCAGAAGCATCACAAGAGGATTGGGAACTTTTAAAGACACACACAGACAAGCATCTCACCTCTAGTGAAAAAGAAATGTTCGACAATTCAATGCACTTGTTTGCTACCAATGATTTAGTTAGACTTCACAATAGAAGAATGTTAAAATTGTTAAACCATCCAATTGCAATAAGTGTTGCAACTACCACCAACACTGAAGCAGATAATGCAACTACTAATGAACAACTTGAAAATTAGGTATTGCTTTGTAGAGGGCAACACATCATGCTGACAACCAACATATGGACACAAGTAGGACTTGTAAATGGAGCTCTAGGTGAAGTTGTTGAGATAGTTTACAGCCCTGGTTCCAGACCACCAGATGTTCCACTTTATGTTGTGGCAAGGATCGATAATTATAGTGGGCTAGCATGGAATGAAAATGACCCCAAAACTATACCGATAATACCTGTATCATTGCGCAGCCATAGGAAAATTCCGCTCACAATGGCATGGGCTATTACCATACACAAATCCCAAGGCCTGATGTTGGCCAAAGCAACTATCGACATTAGAAAAATAGAACGGCAAGGACTAACATTTACAGCTATATCCAGAGTGAAATCGTTGAACAACCTTCGTATTCAGCCAATGTTCTCCTTTGAGAGATACTCAAAAATGCATAACCACCCATACACAATTATGAGAAAAGAAGAGGAAGCCCGATTACAACAACTATCTCTAAAAAGTCAAGGTACACAACTCTTTTCCCTTTCTCCCTCATATCTCTCCTATTTATTGTTATATCAGCAATTTCTCTTTTACAAATTGACCATGGCCTCAACATGTTCATGTCCTTTGGGTAATTTTCTTATTTTATTGGCAAAAAAAAATAGTTCCCATTAATAGTGTTATGATAAATTGAACATGAAGCAATCATTGTACATGTCAACAAATAATGCTTCCACCTAACCATTCCATTTCTTTTGCTTTGCAGGCCTTCAAGACAAATGGGATATATCATAGCCCCTCACCATCAAACACCAACAATTGTAGTAGATTTCATTCAAAAAGGTTTTAGTGCAAAATTGCTCATCAATGTTTTGACTTTTCATAGCACAAATTTTGTATATCATGAACTATCAACAAATGTACTTGGTCCAGTTCAGCTGTAATGTTGCAACCCTTCTACTGTTTAAGATAATATATTGTGTTGTACATCCACTTGGCATATTCAACTTTACTTGCATCTTCAAACAACGTGTTCATATTCAACTCTACTTGCATCCCATCACCCATTCACATTTGCTATGAATAATTGCTCTTGCAAAAACCAAATTGCACTTTCCCCATGCATTCTCCCCTCTCTGCCCTTCGAATACACTACCATAGTATACCCTCCTATCGGCGTAACCATTGTGCCTTACTGAGGTGCAAGCACTAGTATATCATATACTAGCAATTGCACCTTGGTGTGCAATGGGTATGCGAAGAGGTGTGCAAGTAAATTAGGGAAAAAATGATTTATTTTTTAGTATATATTTGTGTAAGGGAGAAGGGGTTCATAGTGGGCTGCCTTAATTTTGTGTTTCTCAAATTTCTATCTAAAAATTTCAAATCACTCCTAAATTTGTAAAGTAGCTTATTTGGCAAGTCTCCTGCTTATAAAAATTGGTTCCAAGACCACATCAACATTCTTTTTGTCAAGGTATCCAAAAAGGCCCAAAAAATGGTGAGACTGATAGTGGGCCACTAAGTCATGTATTCTTGGTGCGCTGATGTGGCATCACATGATTTGTCAGTTTGTGTACTTTATGGATAAAAGTGTTTTACAATTATATATTAAGTGTAAGTTTATTGGATATTAAGTCTACCTAATATGGGACCCACTAAGGCCTACTTTTATACCCACCATTGGACCCCTACCCACTATGGGCCTGTTTCCCTTAATCTATGACGTGAATTGGTAGGTCATTTAGTAAATGATTTTGTTTTATTATTATTATTAGTAGTAGTATTGTTATTACTATATATTTGTACTATCTGATAATATTATTATTTTATTTATTTTATTTATTTATTATTGTATTATTTAATTGTAATTAATATATCAAGTTCAAATTATATTATGTGATAATTATTATATTATTAATGATTAGGTTAGGTATTAGATTAGATTATATTTATATTTATATTTGTTTTTTATTTTAAATTATATTATATAATGTAATTATAAAGTATATTGTAATATATTTATATTATTTTAAATTATATTATATTTATTAGAATTAGGAAGATCTAGGAGATAGAAGACAAACACATAAACAATGCATAAGATTGTATTCAGCTTAGTATAAACAGTGGGCTCAAACACTCATTATAAAGAATGAGAATGAGAAAACTCATGCTAAAAGAATAGGCAATCACATCTCATGGATTGAGGAGAGGACTCCTCATCTTGCAATGGTGGTGAGTTGCTCTTCTCTATGCAAGGGAGAGGTGTTGAGAAAGGTTGGACACCTCTCAAGACAACTCAAAATCCTTGACACCTCATAGGAAATGAGTCAAGGTTCAACAACAACACTTAAGTAGGCTTAAGTTAGCCTAACTAGAGTAGAATACATTGACAATATTTATATTATATAATTTTTTTAAATCGATAAAAGTGGAATTTTTTGCCCAAATTAGGAGATGCCACAAATGGGGAACCTTCAAAAACATCACCCCTAATAGCCCATACAAAAGGTTCCAATTAGACTATATAATATAATATTAAATACATATTTATATTATATTATAATTATTATTATTATATTATTATATGTTGCATGTGTTTTGTTTGGGAAAAGAATTTAGAAGCAATACCTTCAACCAAAAAATGGAAAAATAACAAAGATAAATGTTTCAAAAGAGTGACAAGTTCTCCAAATTATCTAGAAGAATTTATTTCATTATGCTTGTGCACTTGATTATATTAAATGTTCTAAAATTTGGTTAGATTTGAAAAAGCTCACCCATGTAAGTATTGATGTTATCAATGAAGTTGATCAACGTTCAAGACTATATATTGCAATTTTATGTCATAAACATAAATTTGTGGATCTTCTTTTCGAGAAGGGAGCTAATTCTTTTCTTTTAAATAGGCATTCAATGATTAGAATGGTCATGGGGCGAAGGGTGTGTCAACAAGCTGGACCAAATCATAACCAAACTATTTGAAAGAATAATTTAAAATGTACATCTACATTGAATAGATTGTAGTAGAAAGAACAACATAGGAATTATATATGGTATGAATGTTCTTGAACATGCACCTAACACTACAAGACTACAAAGTTAAAAACACTTTGTGCATGTTCACATATAGAGAAAAGTGTTGAATTAGTTATTTTCATTTGACAGATAATTCTTGCCAAATCATGAATGTAGATAGTGTCGGCAAGTCTTATATACTATAAATTGCACCCTAAGGTGCTATAAGCATATCCACCAGGACTCTTAGGTTAGCGAATTCTCAATTAAGTAGAACAAGACATAAGAGTCTCGACAAGTCTAATATGCTAATAATTGGATCCTAGGGTGAAATGAGAATATCTATAGGGACTCTCTAAGTTAGGAAAATATCAAGTAGTAAAACATGATATACATTGAGAATTTATTGGTGTATTGGCTTATGCATATATTGGTTACTAATGTTCAAAATAATCAGTATCTTGTCACTTTAAAGATTACTGGTAAAGATGTTATTTTATTTTCTAGAGTATTTATAGGTTTGGTCATAGAATTATCCACTTTATTGGAATTATGGAGTAATTATTATAAGAGATTATGTTATTTTTTTCTAATCTTCTAAAATTAAACTTGGTCAATCTCCAATAAAATCTCTTTTTAGAAGGTTTAGAATGCTTTAGTCTGAATATTGTTGAAAACTATGTTGTGTTATGTAACTTTGAAATATAATAACATCTATTCATGAATAAACTTATGAGTTCAATATGGTTTTGTTTCCAGATTGGGCCACTTAAACAACCAAAACCCCCAGCCTAAATAGTGCTAAAAAAAACTAACAATCAACTCAAAGGAAAACTCCTCAAGTTAAATTGCGAGCAACATCAAAATCACTATGAAATTTAGAAACCCTAGTGAGAATCTAGGCACAAGCGTTAGCATCTAGAATGTTCAAACTCTAATATCATTCAACCCTGATTAACTATAACTCCACTTAATTAGTGCTAAAGTGTGAGTGAGTTGTAAATGCTGAAATATGATTTAATTAGTGAATGGAGACCTTCCCAATGCATGACATCATTACTACCATTGTACAAGAACTTGTCACCATGACTTATAGGATCTTTTCTTCCTCTTCCATGCAAAGAAATCAATGACCACACCACTTTTGAAATAAATTTCACATGCAAGAAAAAGACTGACACAAACCAAATAGAGATATTTTCAAGAAAATAATATGAACAATAAGAGGACAACAAAGTAATCCTTTCAGGAAAAAGGGGTCATACATGTGGGAATAACATGGTAAATCATTGAAATTCAAGGCCTTTCTCTTTAATTAGGATTTAAAAAAGGTCATCCCACTTGTTATCTCAATTGTTGGATATAAGACTAATTAACTCTTGTTCATCCTAGATTTGCATGCAAATCAATGGATTTGATCCTCTCCCTAAAAATGTGAACAAACAAAATTATCAACCACCCTGCAAGGATCAAGGCCATCATTGATGAAAATTTGAAATATGTTCAGTAAGAAGCTTTGAGATGTCATTCTTTTTAAGCTAGGGTAGAAATCACAAAAAGGAGTGAAAAAAATAATAGAGGTATAAACTACAAATAATAAATTGAAATAATAAAACTTAACAATGAAAGAGATGGGAATATGAAATCAAAGACTGAGTTCTCCAAATCTTGAAGAATAATCAACAAATAACCTACATTTGGATACTACTTGAGAGCATGTCTAGATGGTCAAACCTATTTTATGTCTTTTGATTTCCACAACAGTTGAGAATTTTTTGTGTGAGCACTACTCCAAACATGCTTTGCTATTAGGAAACTAATTGAAAAAATTATCTAAAAATAATAAAATCACAATACAAGAAACCTAGAGGGCCTCTACTTTGTGCATTGTGCTATGTTAATGGAGGAAGCAAACGAGGGGAATCAATGGTATTTGTTGAAAATTTATGTGTTTTCTTAGCTTAATACTTTGTAAAACTTTAATATTGCTGATCTAAATATGGTTTTCCTTTGTTACAGATTCTTTATGGGTGACTATGTGATTAATCCATTTTACTGTTTATAAAATGTAGATAGAAGTTATAGAAGAATTAGACATGATATAAGAAACATTACACAAGAATACATTGTGGAGAAACCCTTTCAGGAAAAAAATCCACCAAGAATTAATCTATTATTCAATCTTTGAAGTAGATCACAATAGCTCCAATTCTTTCTTGAGAATGCTTCTTCTTCCTTCACCAAATCTTCTTCACAACCTGCAATGCAAACTGATAATAACTCTCTTCAACTTGCTTGAGATAAATAGGCTTTGAATAACTTTGTAAACTCCAATTGAGTTACAATTACAATGCTCAAGCCCTATCCCTAAAACGTACACCTATCTCTTGCAAGTAAATTTATGTCATGAAGAACAATGTCAAATCCTCATCTTCATGCATTTGAGCGTCCCAAACTAAAGTAGCAACTCAATATTTATTTTGTAAATATATTTAAGGCTTCATCCTCAAAGTAGGCATGCAAGAGTGGACCTACTTAACTTAGCCTTCTAAAATATCTTACCATGCAAAGGAGTTAACTCCAAGATGCCAACTTGGGTGCCCAAGTTGGGTCCAAGTCATTTCTTATTAAAACTGAAACATTTCTCAACACCATTCATGAAAGAATGGTCATCCCTTGATAACTGAAGGTAGTCCCTATTATCTATCATGTAACTCAAGTCATTAGTCATGAATTCCAGGTTAACTGAAGTCAAGTAACATTCAACTAAAACTAACTAAAGATAACTGAACTATAATTGAATTGAACTGAACTAAACTAAACTAAACTAATTTTGAACTAAACTGAACTAAACTGAATAGGAACTTATGCATGCAAACATCAAACCCTAACTCCTAGGATCTTTGCATGCATTCAGAAGTGTTATCTCTTACTACAAATATTTAACTAAACTCAAGGTGAGTATCACCTACCATGTGGGCATCCCATTTGCCCCTATTATTTAGGAACTCATAATGGATGCCCTCACATGCTGCTAACATTTATAATTAATTAAAAATGTCAATTAACATGATTATTTCATCAAATATTAATTTATTTATAATCCTAGTGTTGGGTAACACTTTCCAAGGACTTAGGAGATACATTAAATAAATAGTGTTTAGGATTGTAATTAAATGGTGTCCTATTTCCAATAGTATTTCCAAAGAGAAAAAATAATAAAGCTTCACAAAAATTTAGAGAGGCTAAAGGAACATATTCAAATACAAATAAAATGCAGAAAACTCAACACCCATATAAGGAAAAAAATTGGATACAAATAAAATATGGAACTATCAAGTGCAATATGCCAACTCAATGAAGCATTGTAAACTTTAAGGTTTCATGAATAGAGGCATATCAAGTAGCCCAAATACCAGTATTATGAACCACATCTATAATATGCTAATATCTTGAAAATTATGTAATTGAAATTTAAAAAATAAACACTAGAATCTAAACTTTTGGAATTGATGCAGGAGCATCTAGTGGTGTAAAGAGACAATCTTGCATCACCCAAAA